>JAVJHY011520396.1:0-12304 GCA_035593235.1 Phascolosoma agassizii | reverse complement strand
GCCGAACGCGTCCACACGGTGCCCTACGAACATCTGGTCGAGAACCGGGAACAAGTGATGAAGGCTCTCAGCGGCTTCTTGAAGATTGACATGAGCGAAGAATTGCTCCATCCGACAAGCGTTGGTCGACCCTGGGCCGGCAATTCATCTCGGATAACCGGCGAAGTCACTCAGGGCGCTCGGGGGCGAGAGCGGTCCGAATCCGCAGAAACAGCGATTGAGCGAGCCATTCTGGATCGTGTCGACCCCTCAGCCGCCATCGAGCCTCATCGGGCCAAGTCCGTCCTCAGCTGCCTGCGCCCCGCCTACAAGGAGCACCCACCGGCCTACATACTGAACCGCATCGCTGCCTTCGGCGGTGACTATGTTTAGCAGCCGTCGCTCGAATCTCGTCAGCTGGATCGCCGCTACACTGGATCGCGGCCGTCGACTCGCGGCGCCAGGTACTCCTGCTTCGGGCATCAAGACTGCTGGTCGCCCGAAGCACGTCGCCTTTTTTGCTCCGCTGGCTGACCCGAACTTGCTCCAGCGGGTGGACTTCTACAGGGCGGACATCGACGCGTGGCGCAAGGCCGGGCACAACGTCCGAGTCGCTACCTCGCTATCCAAAGTGGATCGCTTCGCCGATGTCTATTTTGTTTGGTGGTGGACCCACGCACTGCCGGTGGTGATCCTGGCCCGGCTGCGGCGCAAGCCGGTGTACATCACCGGCACCTTCAACTGGGATACGAACGCCCCGGGAAGCTATTCGGACCGGCCACGACACCATCGGCTCCTGATCGACGCATCGGCCAGGCTGGCGACCCAAAACCTGATCCCCTCCAAGGCCGAGCTGGACCGCCTGCGGACCGAGTACGGGCTGACGAACGCCAGCTACTTCCCCCATCGCGTAAGACCTCCAGAACGCAGGACCACCGGCAAACCCAGAACGCCGGTCACCAGACAGGTGGCCGGCCGCCCATTCATGTTCTCCATGGCCTGGTCCGGCAAGTTGAACCTTCGGCGAAAATGCGTCTTCGAGACGCTGGAGGCGTTCTCCCTCGTTGCCGACGATCATCCGGACTTCACTCTGGTGCTGGCCGGGAACGAAGGAGACGGTGCCGCAGAGCTTCGTCAAGAAGTCGAGCAGCACTCCCACAAAGAGCGAATCATGGTGCTCGGTCCGGTCAGCGAAAGCGATCGGGAGTGGCTCATGTCTCGCTGCACCATGTTCGTCTCGCCGTCTCGGTACGAAGGTTTCGGTCTTGCAATCGCAGAGGCCGCAGCGTTCTCCAAACCGATCGTCACCAACGACGTGGGAGCGATAACAGAGGTACTTGGGCCAAACGGCGCGTTCTACAGTAAGTCGACCGACGCGGCAGACATCGCCGAGGCCATCAACCGACTCTTGAGCGACGAGGTCGAGGTCAAACGGGTCGTCACCGCGGCCGAAGAATCGGTTTCCCGATTCACGTTGGACGCCAAAGTCGACCAGATCCACGAGCTCCTCGAATTGGGGGAGCGACGGTAGATGGCGCTCGAACGCCCATGGCTTGAACGAGCCAACCGCACCTATTCCTCACCGTTGTCGCTTGGCGCCACGCGCGTTGTTGGTGTGCTCGGCACGCTGTCGGTCACCCTGCTGGCCGCATCGATGATGTCGGCCGACGAGTTCGGCAGGCTGGCCGTCCTGCTGGCCATCGCCCAGTTGGTGGCCATTCCCCTCGCATCGCTGCAAGCGCCGGTCCTCAGGACCGTCGCCAATGCCGAGGAGCGTGGCGGTCTGTTCCGGGGAACGCTGACCTTGGTCGCTCGGCACGGAGCAGTGCAATTGATGATTGGCGCCGCCATCGGCCTCGTGTTCTCCAGGTACACCGAGATCTCGGGCGCAAACGTGGTCACAGTGCTTCTGCTTGGCGTCCTGCTCGGCGGCATGCAGGTGATACAGGCCGCCAGGCGCGGTCTCGGCGACTTCCTATTCGGACAGGCTCCCTTCGAGATGGTCAGACCCTTGATCGCATGCCTCTTGATGCTCTGCGGACTCCTACTGCTGGACCGAACTGCGGAGACAGCGCTCCACGCCATCTTGATCGCCACCGTGCTCAGCGCCGGGTGTTTCCTGGCGCTCAGGGGCCTGGATCAAGCAGCACCTCGCTGCCCGGACCTCTCGCCATCGACGGTGACATGGTTCCTTGCTGCCACCGTCGGCACTAGTTTCATCGGACGAATCGAGGTGATCATCGTCGGACTGATGCTCGGCTCCGCCCAGGCCGGGGGCCTGGCGTTGGCACTTCGTCTCGGCCAACTCGGCGCATTCGGGATCTCACTCGCCGGGTTTCGCTATGCGGGAGATCTCTCCGCAGCGTTCGCCCGGTCAGACGGCCAGGCGGTCCAGGCGGTCATTAACAAGGTCACCACCGTCGGCGTGGCGTTCGGCTTTCCGGTCGGCATCGTGATGTGCGCCGCTCCTGGCCTGCTTCTCAGACCGTTCGGCGAAGCAACGCCGGAGCGTCTGGCCGCCATCGTGATCGTCGGCGTCGCGCTGCTGATTAACACCACATTCGGCCCGACGATGATGGTCATGACCATGACGGGACTTGAGCGGTCGGCTGCGGTCGGCCAACTGGCTGGAGCGACCACGGCGATCATCATCTCGTTCACTCTCGGCGGGACCGCGGTGGCCGGAGCCATCGGCTATGCCTGCGCTATCACGCTCTGGAACGCCTATTTCGCCTTCCAACTGCGCCGAAAGTTTCACTTCTCCACCTCGATGCTCGGAGCGATCCAGGCCTGGCGGGATCGGCAGCGTACGCCTGGCGTTGAGGCATCGGTCTGACGTGCAGCTCCTCCTACTCGCCACATCGGCTCTGGCTTTGTTCCCGGTGCTCCTAGTCAGCCACCGCCGAGGCCCGGTTGCCTACCTGTCGGCGGCGTTTTTCGCGTCGTTCTTGACCATCCACGTCATCGCCCCGGTCATCGCACCGCAGGAAACGTTCAACAATCGGGTGCTCCAGTCCAAGACCGAAGCGGCGGTCTTGGTGCTGATGGCAAGCTGCGCCTTTCTGGTGAGCTACACCATGCCGTACCGCGAGTTCTTCCGGTCCGCCGCACCAGGGTCGGCCGTACAGCAGCCGAGCCGCAACGCGCAGTTCAACCCACGATACTCAACATTGTTCCTCGCGGTCTCGGTAGCTCTCGCTGGACTGATCATTTTCGCCATCGGTCGCAGCGGCTCCATCACCGGTTTCCTAACCAGCGCCAGGTTCGCCGGCCGCGGCAGCGGAATCGTCGCCCTTGAAGTCATTGGGAGGTTCCTGGCCAGGATGGCACCGATTGCCGTCGTGTTGGGCATGTTGAGCCCATCGGTCTCCAAACGCCGGTTCTCCCTGCTGGCCGCGGTGGCCCTGGCTGGGTTCTATTTCCTCTTTCTGAAAGGCACGAGGGCTGAACCCATCGCCATTCTGGGTGCGGCCTTCGTCGGGTATGCAGCGGGTGGCCGACCGTTCGCGAAGACCAGCAGGCGGACGAAAGTGGTGTTGATCGTCGGCGTACTGTTGTTGGCCGGACTCTCCTCAGCGTTGAGGGACGCCAGACACCTGGGCAGGGGCGAGAGCAGGGTCGAGGGACTGACTAGGGCCTTGACCGACGTTTCCCGATCTCCTGCCGAACTCTTGGGTCGAGATCCTCTCAACTATCACGCGGTCCTGATCGGGGTGGTGGATAACGCCGATCGAATCGACGCTCCGGTCCTCGGCCCGATCCGACGGGTCGTCTTTGCTCCGCTACCCACCGGAGCGTTCGGCCTCAAACCACCGGACACGAATGTATTGGTTGGCGATGCCCTCAGGTCTCGAAACAAGAACACCACCGTTCCGCCGACGGTGCCGGGAGAGGGTTTGCTTGCCCTCGGCCCGAGCAGGATGTCACCGTTTCTTTGGGCGGCTATGTACGCCGCGCTCCTGAGGCTGATCGAACGGCTGGCGTCCAGGAGCGCGATCGTTCGGATTGCGGTACTGGCCACCACTGTCGAGCTAGGCTTACTGGCGACCCGCGGTCAGCTCTTCGAAACGACCGTGCGTTTCGGTTCCACACTGATTCTGGTTTGGGCCACGCTGCGTTTCGCTCGTCGCGGCCCTAGACGACGGACACAGAGGCCGACCACCGGCACAGCCATCGAGCCAGATTTGAATTCGACTCGCTCGATGCAGTCTACGGTTGCCGGTAGTTCTGAAGGAATGGCAGAGGCGATGACAGCTCGTTAGCAGCCGATGTCACCTCTTGAGATGTGACGCCGGCACCTACTTCATCGACGACTCGCCAGCCGCTGGGGAGCGGAGTGATGGTTCGACGTGCGCAACGTCCACTACCGGCACCAGGGCCGATCTCGATCTGGACTGCGCTGCTCTCATCCGGTAGAAGGCCAACAGCAACCAGCGACCAGTCGCCCCAGAGGAATCGTCCGAGTCTGGTCATCTGCTGCTCGCCGGGCATGCGCGGTCCGTTATGCCACTGACTCTCGCTGAGGTCTGGTTCGCCTGGCTTTGGTTTGTAGCTCCAGGTGCCGGGGTCGAAGACCACCTGTTCGCCGTCGACCCAGAGCTCGACATGTCCGAAGTCGCATTGGGGTGGGCGGAACAGTTGATACTGGCCGCCGCGGATCATGGCCCGATGTTTGCCGTTGATGATGATGGAGATGCCGGCATAGGGGAAGATCTTGGTCTGCACGCCCTCCGGCTCGGGCTCCGTCGGTAGGTAGCGCTCCGGAGTGCCCCATAACCAGTGGACTGCCTCCTCAGCAGGCCCGCCCCACTCATAGGTTTCGCCCTCGAGTAGTTTGGCGGCCATCAACAGCGTTGGACGTACATCTAAATGGCGGGTTGAGGCCAACGGCAGCAGATGCGCTCCGTCGTTGTTGCCCCAGTTGCCAGCGGCGCCATCGCTCTTTTGCGTTATGGCCAGGAGGAAGTCGTGCGTTCGGCGAAGGGCAGCAACCAACTCTGCTGGCGGCTTGATCCCTAGTGAGCGATATAGCCATAGCGCCCAGATGAAGCTCTCCATGAAGACCCTGTGATAGTTGAGGGAATACTGCGAGGTGCCGCCATCAACGAAGACCAGGCGCTCGCAGGCGTCCCGCAGTAGGCGCTCGCCGAGCTTCAGAGTCCGGGCAGAGCGTTTCAGACCGGGGAACAGCAATCCGATCGAGATCAGTCCGACCGCTTCGCTGACGATGTGGTTGTTGTCCTGGCTCTTGGCATAGCGCCAGTGAGCTTCGATCCGCTGGCCGGTGACGTCGGCAAACTTGGCAAGCAGTAGCTCGCGCTCAGGAGTGAGCGCCTCGGGACCGAAAGCCTGGGCACCGAAGATCACCGCCATCAGCCGAATCGCTGACTCCTGCCCGCACTTCCAGTTCACCCCGGTGTTCGGTTGATTCGCCTCGCACCAGTCTTCGAACAGTTGCCAGAACACATCAGAAGCAGCGGTTGAGCGATCGAGGCCGTGCAAGCGGACCAGGTCGAACACCCAGCTGAACCGCGACGGTTCCCAGATCAGCTTCAGATCTGCGTCGAGGAGTTCCGGGGTCTTGGTCCAATGTCGCCCCTCAGGGTAGGTGGCGGGAGTGATTGGCTCGCTATGCCAGGAATCCAGCTTGCAGCTGGTTCCGAAGATGTCGAATTCCCTGGCCTTCAGCCGCTCCAAATGAGCCCGCAGCTCGACTTCAACGTCTGATCCAGTGGACCTCAAGAACTCCCGACCGGCATCGAGATGAATGCTGACCTCATTGAAATCCGGTGACCCTGCAAGCTCATAGTCTTCCCACCGAGCGGCGGGGGTGCGGCGAACGAGCACACCGGACCGGTGTTCGGCCTCGAGGTAGAAGCGGGTCAGCGCCCAGCGCCACCCGAGGGTCTCGACAACCTTGGCCGCCAGTCGCAGCTTTCCGATCCGCCCGTCGAATTGACTCATAGTCGAGAGAGCAGTAATTCAAGGTCTCGGGCCAGCGCTCGGCGTGATCGATACTCGGACATCCAGGCTCGGCCGTTGTCTCCGAGCTTGGCCCGAACGTCCGGGTCGAGCATGGACAGCCGCTTCACGGCCACCGCTATTTCGTTCGGACCGACGGCTTCGCCCGAGTCGGCGTCATCGACCATGGCTGCGACTTCCCCAGGGGTGTTCGTAATGACCGGCAGTCCGGCGGCCATATAGTCGTACAACTTATTGGGGCTCACTCCGCGGTGGAACAGCGGGATGTCGGCCAGACAGTGCAGGCCGATGTCCGCAGCGGCGAACAGCTCGGGGATCCTGACCTTGCTTATCGGGTCCCTGAACTCGACGTTGTCCAGGCGGCGCTGCTTGGCCTCAGCCCTGAGCTCCTCTTTCAACACGCCGTCGCCAACGAGAATGAACCGCGCGTCGGTGTCTCGGAGTTCGTCGGCCGCGTCGAGCACCAGGTTCAGCCCGTTGGCCGGACCGTGGGCGCCGGCGTAGACGATCACCGTGCCGGACAGGTTGTAGGTCTGGCGCAGCTCCTGGCGGGGCACCGTCACGTCAAAGTCCTGAGGATCGGCGCCGTTGGGGATGAAGTGGATCTTGCTCGGATCGATCCCCTCCTCCGCGATGGCATCGGCGCACCCTCTGGCCAGCACGACGATGGCGTCGGCTTGGCGGTACAGAAAGAGTTCGAGCATCTTTAAGACCCGGTAAACGGGCGCCGTTTCCTCCATCATCCCGGAGTCGACCAGGATCTGTGGCCAAAGGTCTCGGACCTCAAGGACGAACGGAGCACGGTGAACCTTGGAGATGATGAAGCCGGCCAGTGCAGCACCCATGTGGGGCGATGAGCCGTACACAACCTGGACCCGACGTCTGAAGAGCCCCCGGATCAGAGCGGCTGTTGAGTAGCTGGCCCAGTTGATGACCCGGGACAGGCCGTTGCCGTTGAACTTGGTGACCGGAACGGTCTTCAAGATCCCCTCGTCCTCGACAATGCTCTGGTCAACCAGGGACCGCCTGCCTGCCAGGACCGTCGGACTCCAGAACCGAAGCTTGCCGAACAGTTCCACGTGGCGGGTCGGGCCCGGCACCGAGCGGGGGAGGGCGAACTGATTGAGTACAAGGACTCGGCTCTTTGACTGCTGCACCTGGGTGCCTCCATGCTGTGAATAAGAGGCCGCGGCGGCCTTCGGTCTCTGAAGTGAAGTGATAGGTGTGAAATTTCGAACGGAACCAGATCGGGGCCGGCCGACGAGAGTCAACTCTTGACGGTGGCCGGCACCCCGATGACGGTGGTGCCCGGCTCGACGTCTTTGATCACGACCGCCCCCGCTCCGACCGTTGCTCCATCTCCGACGGTCAGGCCTTGGAGCACGGTCGAGTTGGCACCGATCAGCACGTCGTCACCGATGGTGATGTCGCCGCCGATGCAGGCGCCGGGCATGATGCTTGAGAACTCGCCGATCTCGGCGTCGTGGCCGACGGTGACCCCGTAGCCGATGTGGGTGTGCTGACCGAGCTTGACGAGGGCCGAGACCCAGCTTTGGCCCATGATCACGACCCCGTCCGCCAACTCGGCTCCGGCGCCAACGCTTGCTTCGGGGTGGATGAGTGGCTCCGCTGACTCACCGCCGACACCGATGGCGATGTCGTGGACTTTGCGGCGCCCACCGGGGTAGCCGAGCGAGACCAGGAATGGGCCCATCCGGGCGCCGGCCTCGATCGACTCCACCATCTTCACGTCACCGCGGTCATCGAACCGCTCCGGCTGCTGCCACGAATCATCGGCAACGTAGATCGGGTAATGTTTGGCTCCGTCTTCATCAAGCGCTTCGACGACGGCCAGCACATCACTGGCGTGGCCTCCGCCACCTAGCAAGACGAGACTCATTGGCTAACTCCGTTCGATCCAGTGAAGTGGGTCATGGTGGCCTCGCCCTCGGCAGAGATTCCGTCCTGTTTGCCAACCTGAACCACGGTTTTTCCGATGATCCGCAGGTCGATCATCAGTGACTGTTCCTCGACGTACTGGGCGTCGGTCTCCAACCTGTCCTCCCAGTTGAGCTGGTTGCGCCCGTTGACCTGGGCCAGGCCGGTGATGCCGGGGCGAACGTTGTGTCTCGTTGCTTGGCGTGGGCTGTAGAGCTCCAGGTAGTCCATAAGTAACGGCCGGGGACCGACCAGGCTCATGTCGCCCTTTATGACGTTCCACAGCTCCGGCAGCTCATCGACGCTCGTCGATCGCAGGAACTGCCCGACCTTGGTAAGACGGTCGGCGTCCGAGCCTGGCCCGTCCCGCATCGTTCGGAACTTGGCCAACGTGAACGGCTTGCCGTGCAACCCGGGACGCAGTTGTCGGAAGAAAACCGGCCGGCCCATCGAGATCAGTACCGCAACCGCTGATGCCATGAGGATGGGGGAGAGCAGAACCAGCGCCGCCAGCGATAGGACCACGTCCATCACACGCTTCACACCTACGTACACGCGTCTGCGCAAGGTAACTCCCGTCGAGGTTGCTTGCCCAGCGCCAAGACGTTCTAGTCAGCGCCAACAGTACAATAACTCGTGGCTCTATGCGTGTATCGATGCGGTTCTTTTTCTCATATATTGGCAAATAGAAGGAGCTAGAATCAACTACATCGGGACGTCTATTTCGATCGGCAGTTCTGTCCTGACGTCCCAAGTCGGGTCAGTGCGAGGTGGGAACGTTCGCTGCCTACCTGCTGAGTACCGTCGGCTGTTCCTGATGGATCGGCAGATCCAGATCGATGGTGGTGGTGCTCTTCGGCGGTCCGCTCCACAGGCCTTCCTTGACTGCAGCCGCTCTCGGGGCGGTGCTTCCGCCGGCCTTGCGGTAGTAGTACTGCTTGCCGTAGGCCTCGGTCTCGGAGACGCCGATGAGCACAACTCCAATGACGTTGGCTCCCACCTGGCGCAGCACGGTCAATACCTCGGCCAGCTCGCCCTTGGTGGTCTGGCCCGCCTTTGCGGTCAGCACCACGGCGTCAACGTGTTTGCCGAGGGTGTGGGCGTCGGAGACCGCAAGCAGCGGCGGGGCGTCCATGACCACAACGTCGGCCTGACTCTTGACCCAGTCGAGGGTCTTGAGAAAGCCGCTGGTCCCGACGAACGCTGCCGGGCTCGGCGGGATGGTGCCGGTCGGCACAACCAACAGGTCATTCAAACCCGGCTCCTGGATGGCGTAGGCCACCGAGCTCATCTCCGCCCCGTACAACACCACATCGGAGTACCCGGGGCTCTGGTTGATGTTGTAGATCTCGTGGACCCTGGCCCGGCGGAAGTCGACGTCGAGCAGCACCGTCTTCTGGCCGACCGAACTGAGGGCAAGCGCCAGGTTGGAAGACGTTGTTGACTTGCCTTCCGACGCGTTTGGGGAGGTGACCAGGACCGTCTTGATGTCTTTTTCGAACGAGACGAACTCCAGCGAGGATCGAACCTTGTGATAGCCGTCGGCCCACATGCCCTCGGGCTCCCGGTGGGTGGCGAACGGCAGCTCGGGCTGCTGTTTCTTTGTTGCCTCCGGGATGGATGCCAAGACCGGGAGGTCGGTCACAGACTGCACGTCACTGGCGGACTTGATGGTCTTGTCGCGGGTTTCGGCCAGTAATGCCAGACCGAAACCAGCCAGAAGGCCAACCGTCAAACCAAGGGCGACGTTGCGGGACAGCGGAATATTGCTGCGGTTGCTCGGCGGGGCTGCAACCTGCACAACCCGAGCCTCGCCGACCGACGAAAGCTCGGCTTGCAGTTCCAGGTCGGTGAGGCTGGACACGGCGGCTTCGGCCTGCCCGGTCACCAGCTCCAATTCGTACCGCAGGTCATCGGCGAGGCGGTCATACTCCCGCTGTAGCTGTGCTGCGATCTCCGGATCGACGCTGCGTTCGATTCTCTCGTCGAGGTCGTCGAGCGGTGACCGCAACGCCTGACGCTCCTCACGTAGCTGGGCGAGACGGCGCTGGAGACTTGCGGTTGCTGCTGTGATGTCTCGAACCGCCTCCTCGCGCTTGACCTGAATGTACTTCTCAGCCCAGGTGTTGGCGTAGAGCGCCGCGTCGTCTGCATTGTCGGCCGACGCCGAAAAGACCAGGACGTCGGCGTCGCTGTCCGAACTGATGGCCACCGGCGGCAGCATGCCCAGTTGGTTCTCGACCAGATCCTCAACCGTGTCGCTCTCGGCCAGAGAGATCTCATTGGAGAGCTCGCGAGAAAGAAACCCGGTGTTCTGTGAGCTGGGGTCGAGCGTGCGCTGGGATGCAGTGTCGGCAAGCAGGACGCTGGCCATGGCCTCGAATCGGTCAGACTCGTTCAGCGAGTAGGCGGTGGCGATGGCGGTGAACAGCAGAACCGGGAGCAGCACCCAGGGCCAGCGTTTTCGGACAATTGACCAGTAATCAAACAGGCCATACTCTTCGGGCGTAGTTGCGTCCATCAAACGTGACTATAGCGTCACGTTTAATTGACGTTAGGCAACGGTCATATGTCAAACCGATGGTGAGATCTACCGGTTCATTGAGAACTATTGAACAACAAGTGCATCCATGGGTTCAGTGGCATGAACATTCTTGTCGGTGCGACTTATTCGCCGCTCGGTCGTTGCAGTAGGTGACCGGACAACCTACAGTCTCGACCTGGCGCATAGGTGAATCTTGAGTACGGAGGCAGAAAGTCCGCTTCGGTGTTCAACAAGCTCGACCTCTAGGTGGCCGAGCAATTAGACAACGGCAGGACCACTTCGTGGTGCCCTGCCGCGTGAGAGGGATCCACCGTATGTCATCTTTTCCGTACCTGAGTTCGTTGGACAGCCAGCACCCTGCAGTGATGGCCTCCGATGACAATCGATGGCTGGACTTCGCAGCGGAACCAATCGAATCTGATCTCGCGTCAAGGGTTGCAGTCCGAACATTCGACCTTGCGGTCTCAGTGTTGGGTCTACTGCTGTTGGCGCCGGTCATGCTTGCCGTCGGTCTGGCGGTGAGGGTGGATTCTCCGGGGCCGATGTTCTTCGGATCCCCCCGGCTCGGGCACCGCAATGTGCCTTTCAAGGCCTGGAAGTTTCGTTCCATGCGTCCCGGGGCCGATGTGGCTCTCGCCGAGGTGCTGCGAACCGATCCACAAGCCGAACGGGAGTACAGCACGTTCCACAAGCTCCGGGACGATCCTCGCCTGACACCGGTCGGCCGGTTCATCCGTAAGGCCAGCATGGACGAGCTCCCGCAGCTGGTGAACATCCTGCTCGGCCAGATGAGCGTTGTCGGGCCTCGACCGAACCTGGAGCTGGATGCCGAGGTTTTCGGTCCGGCCCTGGATGTGGTGTTGCAGGTCAAGCCGGGGCTGACCGGGCTGTGGCAGGTCAGCGGGCGCAACCGTCTGCCGGTCGAGGATCGAGTAGCTCTTGATCTGGACTACGCCAGGAACCGCACCTTCTCTGGTGACCTCAGGATCTGTCTCACCACCTTCGTACAGCTGTGGCGCCCGAGTAAGTACGGGGCGTGCTAGATCGGGTTCGCTCCCGCCGACGGGTTGCGCTTCGAACGATCGTTTGCTAGTGTTGTAGTCACCTGCAACGGCGTGTTGTTTGTCGCAGTCCTTGAGGCCCTGGCCTCCTTCAGTCAGTCATCGAATTTCTCTGGAGTCTGGATTGTGCTGTGCGAGGTTGCATGCCCTGTGGAAGTGTTGGCCGTTTTGCCTTCGGTGGCAGCCGATATTGATGTATCGGAGCTGGAGGAGCGTTCGCTGAAGGCGATGCTGGCCGACGTTCGGTCGGCCCAGCGATGCCTCGATGGTCTCGTTATTCGCATCGGCGTGCGGATCAATCAGCTGACCGCTATTGGCAGGGCTGCTCCGGTCGAGGAGACCATGCGTGGCGACGGGGTCGTCGGCTCTCGTCAGGCCCGTAGGGAGTCGGCCAGAGCAGCGGCCGCTGAGGCGGTGAGTGGGCTCGAGGCCGCGGCGTCGAGAGGCGAAGTCAGCGGAGAGCATGTCGACTCCATCGCGCGGCACATGGCGAAGCTGAAGGCCGACCAGCGAGATGAGTTTGACTGCGCCGATTTGGTGGAGAAGGCGAAGGACCTTCCGGTCGAGACGTTTGATCGGCTGGTCAAGCGCCAAGTTGATCTGGCCACCGCGGACCACGGACTTGGTGATACCAAGGCCAAGCAGGCCGCGTCGGAGTTCCGGCACTGGTATGACCCGGCCGCCGGCATGGGCCGGTTCAGCGGCTCGCTTGACCCGGAACGGTACGAGGCGTTAACCACCGCGGTTGAACAACATATGTCGGCCTTGGCCGCAGCGTCCGACGAGCCGGTGGCGATGA
>JAVJHY011520287.1:0-12305 GCA_035593235.1 Phascolosoma agassizii | reverse complement strand
TTGATCTCGTTGCGGCTGAGCGGCGCGATATCATTGCCGGCATTGAACGCTTTACCAAACGCCAAAGAGAGTTGGCCGATAATGTCCGCAAAACGCGCGCGGAGCTTGAGGCTTCATTGAAAAATCAGGACCCGTCGGATCTGCAATTGACTAAGCGGCGTGAAATAGAAGAGCGCCTCAACTGGCAAACGCGCATTTTTGATGATCGCGAAAAATCAACCAGGTTTGTATGCGAAGTGCCGACCTTGCTGGAAAAGAGACTGTTTCTTATTGCCCGTGAAATTGCCAACAACTTCGATGGCTGAACGGCAGTTCTTGCCGGCAAACAGGTGATCTTACTTAACAGGAAATTTTGGTAGCACGGTTTCTGTTGGATAGTCCTGCAGCGTCCAGCCGTCGGTTCCGTCAGGATACCAGGTCACGTCCTTATAGCCATATTCCACGGCCCGCTTGGCAGCGTGTCCGTGCGCATCGCCTAACACGCTTCCACGGGCACGGCGCCGACTTTTCAAGCATCGAAACGAATGCAATCAACACCACCACGGCATGCACACTCATCGTGCTAGTCGGTCGCGCGGTACCAAATCGGCGACGTGTAGGCCCGCTCCTGAGTCGTCGCCGGGACAGCTTCGGGTAGATCGGTTCCGAATCGTGCCGCATCATAGGTCGTCCAACGCGGCGTCGGGATTTCAAGCACGCGCGCGTAATAAACAGCCGGTCGCGAACGATCGAATTCGGGATCTGTAGGAAGCCTTCTTCGTATCGACCGTATTTCCGACCTCCTGCCGGCAACGCCCGTCCGAACCCACAACACGGCCGCCGGAGACCGCGACGTCGAAGATTCTCTCGCGACGCTCTCCCTCGCGACTCACCCACTGTTTCACGATCTGAATCCGGTCGAGGTTTGCGCCGTCCGGATCCCGGAGCGCGGAGACGAGAAAGGTTGGCGCGTCCACATCGGCGCCCTCCTCCAATCGCGAGAGCGTGCCCCCCATCGGCTTGCCCTTCGCATAACCGACGGACCCAACATCCGGCTCACCCAGGTCCTTCGCGTCGAATGCCCAGCCCCCGAAGAATCGAACCACCATCCGTGGCCCCGTCGTCGCATAGGTTTCTCGCCGCTGCATCGCATCAAAGAGCGACTCCCGCGTGTTCTCTTCCGCCCAAACGGCGGCGAATCCCGATGCCACCAGGCTCCACGCCATATTCTGCCCATCGAGCGCCTCGCCATCAAAACCCGCCGCTTCCATCTGCCGCCGCGCCTCGCTCCCCTTGGGCGGAAGGAAATTCGCCGCCCAAGGTTCCGCGCCTCGGTTCGCGGCCGGTTCGTTGCTGCTGAACTTCCCCCAGAAATCATCGTCGTCGGCGGTCGCCAACCCGGTATGCGAATCCGTACTTCCGATCATGCCGAGTTGGAATGGATTCACGTCCAAGCGGGACTCCCAAACGATGCCGTTGCCGAGAGCCGGTCGAACGTATTCCCCCTCATACATCGAGTCCTTGTGATTGCCCGCCGCCATTCCAGCCGAGCCCGCCCAGGTTCCATAGTCTGCGAACTCGTCGTCGGGAGACAAGAAGGGCGCCGCTTCGCTGTCGCCCTTAATCTGCGTTGCCTCAACGATCCGCTCCCAGCGATTTCGCTTCTGCGCGTAGGCCTTCGAGAAAGCCGCGCCCTTTGAGTCAACCTGCTCGAACATCCGCCCAGCGCTGAGGTTGCTGTTATGCGGGATTGCCATCGCCCGACCGCCCGTCGATTTCTCGTAGGCCGCCAGATAATCCCAAAGATCCTCGGGCGCATCGGAGTCGATCGACCGAAACGGCACAACCTGCGCCGTTCGCTCACGGCCGTCGCCGAAGAGGACAATACGGTGGAGATTTGCGCCGGCGGGCATTGATGACCACTCGTAGCCGATAAACGCGGTAAACCGACCGGGCTCGTTATGCCGTTCGGCATTCGCGATCACGCGATCCCAAACCGTGCGCGCGAAGTCGGGACTCTGGAAGACGTCTTTCCCGCTCGGGAGCCCCATCGCGAATTCGAGCCCCACTTGCTGCCGCTTGCCCTCCTCGATCAACTTCGCCCACCGCTGCCCGGTCGGGTTCGCAAGCAAATCGGGATGCCCTTCTTCGAGCAACGGATAGAGACCCATATATTCGCTGTGGTCCGCGACGACGAGACAGTCGAGCGGTCGGCGCAGCGCGACCCGCTGACCGCTCTGCCCCGTCACCGTCTCGCCCTTCGAGAACCGATAGGCCTCATCGGGCGAGATTCGTGTATTGCCACCCGCCCCAGCATCCGGCGACCAGCTGCTGTGGACGTGCGTGTCGCCCCAAAAGACCTCGCGCGGGAAGGACTCGTCGACGTAAGGGGAGTAGTGGGCGGGCGAACTGGCAGGGGCACACGCCGCATCGGCAGACCGGGCGAAGCCGACCTGCCCAACAACCAGCCAGGCGCAGCCAGCGACGATGGCCGACAGCCGGCACACACCCTGATGAATATCTAATGACCGAATCGAAACGAACATGCGAAGCCTCCGTGGCATTGAGATCCGTGACGAGTCAAAATCGATGGATCGACTCGGCCGGCCAGCATACACCCTGAAGTTCCGCTCATGCTGAAATCCCTGCGTGCCGAGAAGGCAATCAGGTCGCGTGGTTAAGGCTCAGAATTGCTCCCGCGACGCTTTACTTGCCACAACCCACAGAACGGGCTAAACCACGCTCCTCATCGGGCGTATGCCCCGAAAGCGGCGAACAACAGGACCGTACCTTCCTTATTTAATTCGCAATTTGCGAACCGACAATCACCGGTCAATTCTTAAGACGACCCCAGATTGTCCCTCTCAGCTTGATTCAAACGCCTTCACCGGGCAAAGACCCTGGCACTGTTTGAGTCCGATCCAATGAGAGTGTTCTGAAGACACGGTCGCGCCGCCCTTACCCAATTATCTTACCTTCCTCTGTTGTGTCGGTCGGAAACACGGTCGTTCCGTGCGGATTCCCGTGCGTGTTCGAACCGGAGATGTAATTTTAAATGTCTGCAGAAATCGCTGTACCCTCGAACGGCTTCGACCAGTTCGAACTCCATCCCACCCTGATGCGCGGCATCCGTGAAGCAGGATTCACCGACCCCCGGCCAATTCAGGCCGAAACAATTCCCGCCGGCCTCGATGGCTTTGACGTCCTCGGCCTGGCACAAACCGGAACCGGGAAAACGGCAGCATTCGCGCTCCCGCTTCTCGATCAACTCCTCGAAGTGAAAGCCAAAGGGCCGCGCGCTCTGATCCTCGCTCCGACGCGAGAACTCGCCTCACAGATCGCCGAAGAGATTCGCACGCTTTCGAAGTTCACTCGCCTTTCACTCATGACGATCTTCGGCGGCGTTCCGATGCGCGGACAGATCAACAAGCTCAAGGGCAACCCGGACATTGTGGTCGGCTGCCCCGGTCGCGTGCTCGACCTGCTCAAGCAGGGCTACTTGCACTTCGACTTCGTTGAGACGCTTGTGCTCGATGAAGCAGACCACATGTTCGACATGGGGTTCCTTCCGGACATTCGCCGAATCCTGGCGCGCGTTCCCGAAGATCGACAGAACCTGCTCTTTTCGGCGACGATGCCGAAGGAAATTCGCAAGCTTGCGGACGATCTTCTCTACGAGCCTCACGTCGTCGAGCTCGCGGACACAACGCCGGCTTCAACAATCGATCACGCACTCTTCCCCTGCTCGGAAAGCCGCAAGCGAGACCTCCTCGATCACATTCTCGAGAACGACGAATGTGACTCGGCGATCGTTTTCACTCGCACGAAGCACCGCGCAAAACGACTCGCCGAACAGCTCTCAAAGGGCGGACACCAGGCCGTCGCGTTGCAGGGCAACATGAGTCAGAACGCGCGCGACAAGGCGATGGACGGATTTCGTCGCAATCGATTCGACATCCTGGTCGCGACGGACATCGCAGCGCGCGGCATCGACGTGAGCGGCATCTCCCATGTCATCAACTACGACGTGCCCAACACGCCGGAAGCCTATACGCACCGGATCGGCCGCACAGGCCGCTCGGAAACGGAAGGCATCGCTTGCACCTTCATCACGGTCAACGACCGCGCATGGGTGAAGGCGACGGAAAGAATGATCGGATCGCCGATCAAACGCACCCAGATCAAGGGCTTCGAGCCTGACCCGAACGAGAAGCCGGAGAAGCCCGAAGTACGTGGGCAGCGCGGCGGAGGCGGACGGGGTCGATCTTCCGGAAGGCAAGGTGAAGGTGGCGGCGGACGCAAAAAGTCCGGAAGTCCCTCGAAGGGTCGACCGGGTGGCGGCGGACGCCGCAGCTCTGGTGGCAACCGAGGACGGCGCTAATTCATCGCAGATCGTTCCGGCATCCGCAGGATTGTGGATGCCGGCCGGTCGGCGTGCGGTGTGGGTAGACAGTCGGCGTTAGTGGGTCGATGCCGTCTTCGGGCGACGCCAAAACTCGACGTAGAACCGAACCGAGCCGATGGGCTCAACGCGATGTTTGACCTCCGGCACTACGATGCCGCGCGTTTCGGGCGAGAGCATTTGCACCGCGCCATCACCCGACGCGCCCGGTGGCGACTCCCCTTCGCTCGTATATTCGAGCTTCCCAGACTCCACATGGATCAGCCCCCAAACACCGACCTTCGTCGAGTGGTTTGCCCGCAGCCCCTTCGGCACAGTCGTTTCGTCAAACTCGGGCGTTTTCTTGTAGGGCTCGAAACCCTCGGGCATCTCACTGCGATCGCAGCGAACGCAATCTAGCTCCGTGCCGATCCGCGAAGCTCGACCGCTTTCGGTGAGGACCCACTCCCGGCTTGAGAGAGGCGGATTGTGGCGGGGATGCTGGCGATGCCCACAGGTTAGGTCTGCGTACCAATCGCCGAGATCGTCCTGCGCAAAATCGCGGATCGGTCGTTTCATCGGCTCCCCCCGGAAGTGATCTGTTCGAGGGCCTCGGTCACGCCAGCGGCCAATGTGTCCGCATTCTCGGACTCAAGCGACCGCAACCCGACCGCGACGCCTTCACAATCAGCGGCACTCCGATTCTGGGACAACTTCCACTTTCCTTCCAAGCTCTCGATGACGATCTCGATCCCCACGATACCGCGAGACATGGATTCAATGAAGTCTGGGGGCGCATCTGCAACCTCCCAGGGGCTCTCGAAAGAAGCTTCAAATCGATTGGTGAGCGCCTCGAGATGGCTCCGCAATTCCTCCGGATCATCGATGAGTCGCGCGCGGCCACGTGCATGGACCGCAATGTAGTCCCAAGTCGGGACGACTCGGGGATCTCGAGCCTTCGAGGGATACCAGGACGGCGAGACATAACCCTGTGGTCCCTGGAATAACACGAGCACTTCCCTCGCATCGGCGATGCTCTGGCCGTGCGGGTTCGCTCGCGCGAAGTGGCATCGAATCGCGCCCAACGAACCGAGTCTCGAATCAATTTCGACCGGGACTTGCGTCGCATCCATCTCAAGCGCCCCTGAGCTGACGATCGTTGCCACGCCGATCCCTCGCATCATGCCGTGCAGGACCTCGGTCCGCGATTCACGAAAGTCTTCTGGGATATACATCGATCACTCCATCGCGCGACGCAGCGCCCAAATCGGACGGCACATAGCGACCCCCTCATCTTATCCGAGCTTCGAGCCCGTTCCCCCCGTCCGCCCGCCTCGCCTTCCGCCCAGCCTCGCGATTCGCATGCGCGTGAGACCGATTCATGGCATGCTGCTCGGACGCGCCCGGAGGAACATGCATGCAGACCGCCCCCTCCCTCACCGTACGACGCGCTGTTTTGGCTCGCGCTGTCTTAGCTCGCGCCGTCTTCTCTCGCGCCGTCCTCTGCGCGATCGTCCTGCTGGCGGCGGGTGCCACGGGGTGCGTTCACATTTCAGACCCGGCCCCAGCGCAAAGCACGCTGCCGGGGACGCAGCACTTTACGATTCGTTCTGAATTCGTCGACCAGCATTTTGGAATCGATGTGTCGGTTCCGCCGGGAGAGGGGCCCTTCCCCGTCGTCTACGTCCTGGATGGCAATTCGACTTTCGCGATGACGACGCAAATGGTCGTCCCGATGTCGTACTTAGGCGATTTGCCGCCGATGATCCTTGTGGGCGTGGGCGACGAGGTCGCCTCGCCCTTCGAAGTCGTTGCGCTCAGGTCGCGCGATCTCCCGCCCACCTACGATCAGGGCTTCGTCGATTGGATGGCCCAAAGCGGAATGCCTCTTCCCGAGGGAGTCCGGCCCGGCGGCGCGGATGACTTCCTGCAGTTCATCAACCAGGAGTTGAAGCCCTTCATCGAGGCGCGTTATGCGGTCGACCCCGACGACCAAACGCTCGTCGGTTATTCGTTCGGTGGGCTCTTCGCACTCCACGTTCTCTTTAGCGCCACGGATTCTTTCGATCGCTATGTCGCGGGAAGCCCCTCGATCTCCTGGGACGACCGAAAGCTCCTGCGGGACGAAGCGAGCTTTGCCCGTGACCACACGGACCTGCCCGTTCGCCTCTTCCTATCCGCGGGCGCCCTCGAGGCGACGCTCGGCGGCGACCTTTCGATGGTCGAGAACATGCAGACGATGGCGAAGCAGCTCCGGTCGAGGGGCTATTCCGGTCTCGACTTAACGACGCATATCTTTCCAGACGAGACGCATCAATCCGCGATCCCCGGGACCTTGAGCCGAGCGCTACGGGCCGTCTTCGACCGCATGCCGTCAGAAACCGACTAACGCGGCAGACTCATTCTTGCCTTTCGTTCTCTTTTCGATTCTGCACGATGTGATGGGTTACGGAATCGTCTTCGGCGTTTTTTCGTCGATCGGAACCCTTGGAAAGACCCTGGCCACGATTCTCTCGGGCGCCGTCTACAACCAGCTCCACCACCATGCCCCTTACTGGGGCGCTTCGCTGCTTGGAATCGCCTTGTTCTTCATCGACTGAGATCTCTCAGCTAGACGGAGGCCTAACGTCCTCGGTCGTTGGTCCGAAGGATTCGAAAGCTTCGAGAATCCGCGAGGCGTTCTCTTCCACGGCCTTGCCGCTCACGTCGATCACGCGCCAGCCCTTCGTTCGGTAAAGGCGACGTGCTTTGTCGATCTCCATCATGATTTGATCCGGATCGGTGTAGCTCGTCGAGGGCGACGCCCCCATGGTCCGAATCCGCGCCGTCCGAACCGAGAGCAAGGTGCTCGGGTCCACAGTGAGTCCATAGACTCGCTTCTTCGGGAGCTCAAGGAGTTCTTTGGGCGGGTCGATGCCCGGAACGAGAGGCACGTTTCCCGTCTTGAGGCCGCGCTGCGCGAGGTACATCGACAGAGGCGTCTTCGACGTGCGCGACACCCCGGTCAGGACGATGTCCGCCTGATGCAGCGTGTGAAGATTCGCGCCGTCATCGTGCCGCACCGCGAATTCCACGGCCTCGACGCGCTCGAAATAGTCGTCCGAGAAGCCATGCAGAAGGCCGGGCTGATGACGGGGCTCGATGTGCAGACGCTGCGCCACTTTCATGATCAAAGGGCCCAGCAAATCGACGACCGTCAGCCCGCGCTGCTCCGCATCCCGCACGAGAAACTCGACGATATCGCCCTCCACCAAACTAAAAACGACCAGGGCATCGACCGCTTGCGCCTCGTCGAGCACTCGTCGAACCTCCGAGATCGTGCGCGCATCCCGGAACACGCGCAAACGCCAGCGCTCGCGAAACTGAATCATGGCCGCACGCACGGCGGCGCCCCCGGTATCCCCCGTCCCATCCGAGAGAACGAAGACGGTCATGTCTTTCTTGGTATTCGCCATCGAGGCAGCGTAGCGGGATCCCGCAAGATGCGCTGACGACGCCTTTTTCTGCACCCACACGGGAATCTGCGCGTTCGTTTCATTGACGCCGGCGAAGCGCGTCGGCATTCTCTGCGGGCCATGGCCTACAACCCGTCTCGAATCGAAAAAAAATGGCAGGACTATTGGGAATCGAACGCGACTTTTCGCGCCGAGATCGACCCGAGCCGCCCCAAATTTTACGTACTCGACATGTTCCCCTATCCGTCGGGTGACGGTCTCCATGTCGGCCACCCCGAAGGCTACACCGCGACCGACATCATGGCCCGCTACAAGCGCATGCGCGGGTTCAACGTTCTTCATCCGATGGGCTGGGATGCGTTCGGACTGCCCGCCGAGCAGTATGCGATCAAGACGGGGACGCACCCACGCATTACGACCCAACAAAACATCGCAAATTTCAAACGCCAGATTCAGTCACTCGGTTTCAGCTACGACTGGTCGCGTGAAATCGACACGACGGACCCACGTTATGTCAAATGGACGCAGTGGATTTTCCGTCGACTCTACGAGCGAGGCCTCGCGTACGAAGCTGAGGTCCCGGTCAATTGGTGTCCCCAACTCGGGACGGTGCTCGCCAACGAAGAAGTGATCGACGGCAAGAGCGAAGTCGGCGGGCATCCAGTCGTGCGCATGCCGATGAAGCAGTGGATGCTGCGGATCACGGCCTACGCCGATCGATTGATCGAGGACTTGGACGATCTGGATTGGCCCGAGCCGATCAAGAAGATGCAGCGGGATTGGATCGGCCGTTCGGAGGGCGCGCACGTCCGCTTTGCGGTCGCCGGAGACAGTGGGGAAGACGCGTCCACCGAAATTGAAGTCTTTACCACGCGACCCGACACGCTCTTTGGCGCGACTTATATGGTGCTCGCGCCCGAACATCCGCTGGTCGCGCAGATCACGACGAGCGGCACGCGCGAAAAAGTCGAAGCCTATGTTGCACGTGCCGCGCGGCGGAGCGAACGCGCGCGCATGGCCGATTCCGCAGAGAAGACGGGGGTCGCGACCGGCGCGATGGCCCGCAATCCGGTGAACGGTGAACTGATTCCCGTTTGGATCGCTGACTACGTGCTCGCGACATACGGCACGGGCGCGATCATGGCCGTGCCTGGGCACGATGAACGCGATTGGGCCTTTGCGAAGACGTACTCGCTCCCGATCGTCGAAGTTGTTTCGGGCGGTGATGTCCTGCAGGAGGCGCATACGGCGGCGGGACTCGCCACGGGCTCCGGCTTTCTCGATGGCCTTGGGACGAACGAGGCCAAGTCCAAAATGATCGAGTGGCTTGAAGCCGAGGGCATTGGCCAGGGAACCGTGACGTACAAGCTGCGCGACTGGCTCTTCAGTCGCCAGCGGTATTGGGGCGAGCCTTTCCCCGTCGTCCACCACGAGGACGGTGCGATCGAGCTCATCCCCGAATCCGACCTGCCGCTTATGCTGCCCGAACTCGAAGACTTCCGCCCCAGTGGCGAAGGCTTTGAGCCACCGCTTGCGCGCGTGCGCAAATGGATCGAAACAACGGATGCGCAAGGCCGTGCTGTCCTACGCGATGCGAATACGATGCCGCAGTGGGCGGGAAGCTGTTGGTACTTCCTTCGCTTCCTCGATCCCATGAACGACGAGGCGCCCTGGTCGCTGGATGCCGAGAAGTATTGGATGCCCGTCGACCTCTACGTCGGCGGTGCCGAACATGCCGTGCTTCATCTCCTCTATTCTCGCTTCTGGCATAAAGTCTTCTACGACCTTGATCTCGTGCATACGAAAGAGCCGTTCCAGAAGCTGGTGAACCAGGGCATGATTTTGGGCGAAAGCTTCCGCTACTACGACGATGACACGCGCGATGAGAATCAGGCGTCGAGTCAATCCATTCGACGTTATGCGAGTTCGGAGATTCGGCTCACCGATGACGGAGCCGTCACGGCCGACGGAGGCGAGCCCGTCAAAGCCCGGTGGATTCAACTCGGCGAAGTCGCCTACGACGAGGCGGGCGATCCGATCCATCCCGAAGACCCGAGCCTCGCCCTCGAACGCGTCGTCGAAAAGATGTCCAAGAGCCGCGGCAACGTCATTAATCCCGACGATGTCGTTCGCGCACACGGCGCGGACGCGATGCGCCTGTATGAAATGTTCATCGGCCCGCTCGAGAAGGCGGCCCCGTGGTCGACCGACGGAATTGGGGGCATCTACCGTTTCTTGCAGCGTGCCCATCGGCTATTCCACGAGCCCGACGCCGGACCGCCTGCCGACGGCAGCGAAGCAGTGGATACATTCATGCCGACGGCGACGGGCGCTGGTACAAAAGATCAGCAGCGGCTCACAGCGCAAACGATTCAGGGCGTCAGCGAAGATCTCGAGGCGATGCGCTTCAACACCGCCATCTCAAAGCTGATGGTCTTCGTACGCGACATCACGAAGGACGCGCCTCTCCCCGAGGATTCAGGCAAAGCCTTCATCCTCCTGCTCGCGCCGATGGCGCCGCATTTGGCCGAGGAAATTTGGTCGCTGCTCGGCAATGCCGAATCCCTCGCCTATGCGCCCTGGCCGATCGTGGATGAGAGCCTGTTGGTCGATGACTCGATGACCTTGGTCGTGCAGGTCAACGGGAAAAAGCGCGGTGAGATTTCGGTCCCAACGGACATTGAAAAAGACGACGCCGAAGCGCTCGCCCTCGCCGTGCCAAACGTGCAGACCGCGCTGGGTGGCCGGGCTCCCAAAAAGGTGATCGTCGTCCCGGGCCGGCTCGTCAACATCGTGGGCTAGCGGACCGCTCGCTACCGCCGCGTGCGCTTTGCGGGCCCTCTGTTTGCCGTCCTCGCCCCCCTTTACGGCAGCCCTTCCATTTCCGATCATCGGTCGACCTCAAAACGCCCAGCCAACACCTCGACCGGCGCAGCCGGTATGCAGCGTGGCGCTGACCGGCAGGAGCCCACCCCCATGAGTGAAATCACGCCCTTTAAAATCTCGATCCCCGATGCACAAATCCAGGACCTAAGAGCGCGGCTCGAAAACACGCGCTGGGCGGATGTCGAGACGGTCGACGACTGGTCGCAGGGGATTCCGCAGGCCTACTTGAAGGAGGTCTGCGAATACTGGGCCCACAAATATGATTGGCGTGATCGCGAGGCACGACTGAATCAGTTCCCGCAGTTCAAGACCCAGGCCGGCGGACTCGACATTCATTTCATTCACGTCCGCAGCCCAGAAACGAACGCGCTCCCCTTGATCATGACGCACGGTTGGCCGGGCTCGGTGGTCGAGTTCCAGAAGGTCATCGCACAGCTCGCGGACCCGGTTGCCCACGGCGGCAAAGCTGAAGACGCGTTCCACGTCGTGTGCCCCTCGCTCCCCGGCTACGGCTTCTCAGAAAAGCCCTCCGAAACAGGCTGGGGCGTCGAGAAAATCGCCGACACCTGGGCGGAGCTAATGAACAAGCTCGGCTACGAACGTTATGTCGCACAGGGCGGCGATTGGGGTGCGATGGTCACCACGTGTGTCGGCGCACAGGACCCGGAGCACTGCCTCGGTATCCATCTCAACATGGCGATCGCACCTCCGACTGAAGAGTCGATGAGTGATTTGAGCGAAATCGAGCAGCGCGCCCTCGCCGGCATGGCCCACTACAACGAAAAGGACAGCGGGTATTCGAAGCAGCAGAGCACGCGTCCGCAGAGCCTCGGCTACGGCCTCGTGGATTCGCCTGTCGGACAAGCCGCTTGGATTCTCGAAAAATTCTGGAGCTGGACGGATTGCGATGGACATCCAGAAAACGCGTTGAGTCGTGATGAGATGCTCGACAACGTTATGCTCTACTGGCTTCCAGCGACCGGAGCGTCCTCGGCTCGGCTCTATTGGGAGAGTTTTAACTCGCCCCCGATGATGGACATCAAAGTCCCGGTGGCTGTCAGCGTTTTCCCGAAAGAGATTTTCCAGGCATCGAAGCGCTGGTGCGAAGCCCGCTACGAAAAGCTCGCCTACTACAATGCACTCGAGAAGGGCGGCCATTTTGCGGCGTTTGAACAGCCCGAGACTTTCGTGAATGAGGTGCGCGCGGGGTTGAGATCGCTCCGGTCCTGAACAGTCGAGACTAATTGCGCCCGTAGATTCCCACGCGCGCCCGCGCTGAAGATCTATTCGAAGCGCGGGGATGCAGCCGGCGAATTCACAGCATCAAACCTCAGCTGATTTCGAACGCCGGCCGATCGCCGATGATCTTGCCCTCACGAAGTGCCTCGAGTTCGATTTCAGAAAGACCCAGCTCTCCGCCCAAGATCTCGTCGTTATGCTGCCCAAGCGACGGTGGGGGTCGGTGATGCCATCCACCCGAACGTGAGGCGAACCGGAAAGGCAGCCCCGGGTAGCGCTTCACGCCCACGACCGAGTGCTCAATCTCTTCGAGAAAACCGCGCGCGGCAAGCTGTGGATTAGGCGAAAGCATATGAGCGTTGATC
>JAVJHY011520178.1:0-12307 GCA_035593235.1 Phascolosoma agassizii | reverse complement strand
GGTCCTCGCAATTTCCGGGGTGCCAACCTTGGCTCAAACTCACTACTTTTAGAACTGCTGCGCATTACGACTGAGCCTTTTTTTCTCGCAATCTTTGCAACAAACCAGAGAACTCTTCCTTTCTCACTATCCCAGCAAACTCATTTCTATAATTACTAACTAAACTGATATTTTCCACAACAACATCATAAACACGCCAATCATTTCCAATAACACGCATACGGTAGTTGATTGGGATTTCATCCCCCTTTAAATCAACTATCGTTTTAACAAGAGCGCGTTTGCCTGTTATTTTTTCTGAGACAAAAGACACATCACTATGTTCAACATCTCTTATTCTCTTTAAATACGTTCGCGACAACAATTCACTAAACAATGACATGAATTCTTTTTGCTGTGGCGGAGTCCCCTTCTTCCAATGCTGGCCGATACAACGTCGAGACATTTCATCGAAACTAAACACTGGAAATATTATTTGCTCCAGCGCATCAAATAGCTGAGACTCCGATAAGTCATTTTGTTGTCCAACAACCGTCTGGCGAACTTTCTGTATAGTCTCACGCACTAACTGCATAGGAGACAATAAGTCCTCAGCAATAGCAGAAGATTCCGAGACCACTCCAAATACAAACATTACACTGAGTAAAATAATCTGTTTAAACACGTTTATTCCAACCTATGAATTACTTTTCCAATAATATCTTCCATTTCAACGACCGACTCTGTATCAACGAGTTGCCCTCCATCTAAAATTAGTTCCTCTGAACCACCAGGAGCAATTTTTACGTATTTCTCGCCGATAATGCCCTTTGTGCGTATAGCAACAATATCGTCATCGCGAAGTGCTACCCCATCTCGAATTTTCATAGCAACAACAGCAGAGGTATTATCAAGCCTAACGTCACTAACTTCACCAATTGAAACACCTGCAATCTCGACCTGTGCCCCTAGTTCTAACCCCGAGATGTTATCAAATTCAGCCGTAACCTCATAGTAACCACTCTCAAGAAACTTCATACCTGCAATATTTGTCGCTAAATAGCCAAAACAACTAACACCTAAAATTGCAAAAAGTCCAACATAGAACTCTAACGTTAGAGTCCTTTTTGGCACAATAAATTCATTGTCCTCGCCTTGATTGTCTTTATCTTGCAAAATACCATCCCCCAGTCATGAATAAATCCTGGCTACTTTTTAACCTATGCCTTTTTAAAAAAACTCACGCAACCGCAATCGGTCCCTCTATATCCCCCTGTCGAAACTGTGTTATAATCGGGTTTGTAGATGACAAGAATTCAGTAACGCTGCTCTCTTCTTGCACTGTCCCATTATACATCATTGCGACACGACTACATACCTGAAACACCTCAGGTATCTCATGGCTTATTACAATTCCCGTAAAGCCAGAGGTCTTACGAGTCTCTATTATCAACTCATAAATCTCTTGCCCAGTCTCTGGATCTAACCCCGTGTTTGGCTCGTCAAACAATAAAATATCAGGATCCGTCACTAGAGCCCGCGCTATCCCAACACGCTTTCGCATTCCTATCGAAACTTCAGCAGGAAGAGCCATTTCATAACCAGATAAGCCGACCTCCTCTAAACCATCAATGCTCTTACGTGTAATTTCCTTCTCACTCAAACCACCATGATAACGCAAGGGAAACGCTACATTCTCAAGCAAAGTAAGTGAATCGAAAAGAGCGGCATTTTGAAATAAAATCCCCATCCTTCTGCAGATTTCCCGCCTTAGAGCACTCGAACGCGCAAGCGTCATTGACTGTCCGTCTATCAGCACCTCTCCGCTGTCGGCTTCTAGTAATCCAGTGATAATCTTCAGCAAAACACTCTTACCAGTACCACTGGGACCAACAACAGCAATAGTCTCACCTCGTTCTATTTCGAGGTTTATATCAGATAATACTACCTGAGAGCCAAATGACTTTCGTAAGCTGCGTATTTGAATCAAAGCAAAACCTGAGTCATAATGGACGTTAGAAAATAATCGAGAACAAGAATGACTACCGACGAAGTAACAACAGCACTCGTCGTAGCACGATTTACGCCGACGGCACCAAAACCACATGTCCAACCTTTATAACAAGAAATCCAAGCAAAACAGAGACCAAAAAAAACTGACTTTACAAAACCTGATAATACATCAATATCTTTAACGGCATGAGTCATCTGGGAAATGAATGTTCCTGAAGCAAGGTCTAAATTCCACACACTAACAACATACCCACCACCTATCCCAACAATATCGAAGATAGCAGTAAGAATTGGCACTGAAATAATACCAGCAATTAAGCGAGGTGCCATCAAGTAGCGAAGTGGATCTATTGCCATAGAACTAAGAGCATCAACTTGCTCTGTTATTTTCATAATTCCAAGCTCAGCCGTAATCGCACTTCCAGCCCGTCCATTTACCATTAGCGCCGTCAGCACCGGCCCCAGCTCTCTGATAAGGCTTAACGCTACAGCCGAGCTCGTATACGCAGTCGCTCCAAATTTCGATAAGGTATACTCTCCTTGAACTGCTAACACGGCACCGGTAAACAAACCGACAATAGAAACCACAGTAATTGACTGAACACCAATTGCATGTAATTGCTGAAAAATTAAAGACACTTGATATGGGGGTACAATCGTCCGATAAAGAACCTTAAACAAAAAAACCCAGCTAGCGCCAAAATCACCAAGAGCATCAATAATTTTACGCCCGATTTGTTTGATAAATAAGATCACTTTATCCATTCCCAGTTTTCACATCGACTCGCACACCCTGCGACACTTTTTACAATGAATCTATCGGTATTACAAATTAGTTCTGGCTACAAAATAGAGTTCTTTGGAGGTTTTTTTACTAGATTTTAGGTAAATCCTTCGAATATTCGTGTAAGACTCGCGTAATTGATTAAACAGCTCATCACTTTCCGCGCCCGGAAATATTTTCGCAACGACTACTCCCCGTGGTCTTAAGAGCACCTCGGCAAGAGAAAAGGTCGATTCTACGAGCCGTACTGACTTAGCTACGTCACGATCGCGAATGCCAGACAGTTTAGGACTCATGTCACTAAGAACTACATCGGCACGACCACCCACTTGGTCTACAAGACAAGAGCTCAGGTGCTCAGATGTAATATCCCCTACCAATATGTGCACTTGAGCACAGTCAGAACCTCGACCACAAACTTCATCTTGCTTAAAGGGAAGTACACGACTAAGGTCCACACCAATGACCTCACCTTTGTTGCCAACTTTACGCGCGGCAACCTGAAGCCAACCCCCCGGAAAAGCACCTAGATCGACCACAGTCATCCCTGGTTTTAACAGTCGGCATTTTGAATCGAGCTCCTCGAGCTTATACGCTGCTCGTGAGCGATAGCCCTGCTCCTTAGCACGACGAGAGTAATGATCCTTTACACGATAATTCCCTGACATCGAGGCCTCAATAATAATGGCTTGACTCGTTTCTATATTTTTTCTATACAAACATTATCGAAGCAGCATCTTCAACTAAGAGAGAGAGAAACAAACAATGACTTTATTACACATAATGCATCAAGATCCTATAATAATGCTAGAGTTCTGTGCAATCGTTCTGACTCTCTGCTATTTAGGGAAAATGACCTTTACCGACAGCGCTATTAGCGATACTAAAACTAAACTCCATGAGTCGACTCGACATGAATCGACACCGTCGTTTACCTCACGGAACAACATATACGACTTACAAAATCGTATATCTTTAATTTTTGAAGTTGGAAGCCTAATCTCTCTACCCAAAAAATCCCTTAAGAGGCAGAGAATAGGCACATAGCATTAATATGTTATCAATATTTACATGGGATATATGCACCAGCCACCACATTTACAAGACCTCAACCAAGAACAACTTAAAGCCGTAACACACGACTCAGGTCCACTGTTAATTTTTGCTGGTGCTGGTAGTGGAAAAACCAGAGTTCTTACTCGTAGAATCGCCAATTTAGTTATCGAACATTCTATTCCACCTCACTCAATATTCGCCGTCACATTCACTAACAAAGCTGCCAATGAAATGAAGCAACGAGTTGAGTCTTTGTTTAACCGCCGTGGACAACCCTTATGGGTTTCTACTTTTCACTCGAGCTGCGCAAGAATACTGCGAGCACACGCGGAGTTACTAGACTACACGTCTAATTTTGCCATTTACGACTCTTCCGATTCTCTTGCTGTTCTTAAACGGGCCTATAAAAAGTTAAACGTAGATCCTAAGATAATGGACCCACGACACACGGCACGCAGAATAGATCGCGCAAAAAACCAGTATTTGTCTCCAGAGGACCTCAAAAAAGACATTTATACTCCTGGAGCAATTGCCGATATCACTGCGGATATCTACAGAACCTACCAGCAGGAATTACTATCTTCAAACGCGATGGATTTTGGAGATTTGATTTGCAATACCGTAACTCTTTTCAAGCTAGAGCCAACCTTACTAAAGCAATATCAGAACAGATTTACTCACATCATGGTCGATGAGTATCAGGACACAAACAAGGTCCAATATATGCTGATAAAAATGCTCACCGAAGGACATGAAAACATTTGCGTTGTAGGAGACGACGACCAATCTATTTACGCTTTTCGCGGTGCTTCTATAGAAAATATCCTAAATTTCCAAAAAGATTTTCCAGATGCACAGGTTATAACGCTAGAAGAGAATTACCGCTCAACTAAAAATATCCTTAAAGCCGCCGGAGCTGTCATTGCAAAAAACAAGACTCGACAAAAAAAACAGCTACGAACATCTAACGCACCTGGACAACTGATAACTTGCCATACATCGTACGACGAAAACGATGAAGCGAATTTCATAACGCGCCAGATCATAAGCGCACGCGAGCGCAGAGTTCCCTTATCCGAAGTTGCAATATTCTATCGCACGAACGCTCAATCGCGAGCTGTTGAAGAACAACTAATTGCAAGTAATATTCCATATGAGATATACGGAGGACATAAATTCTACGATAGAAAGGAAATCAAAGACGTACTTGCATATTTTCGCCTTTCACTTAACCCAAGCGATAATCAGGCCTTTTTGCGAATCATTAACACCCCCGCTCGCGGTCTAGGAGCTGTTTCTGTTAGTGGTCTTATTTCACTTGCGAACACTGAGAATCTATCATTGCTCGAGGCTCTTCGGCACAGTCTTGAAAAAGGAGCGCCTTTTTTAAGCAAATCCAACAAATCAAAATTCAGTCTCTTTCTACAGCTCATAGAAGAGCTTGTTACTCAGAGATTGCACACAGATGAGCTTTTAGCGGCAGAGCAATGCACAGCTTCACACAGTGATAAGGCTAAAGCAGTCGCAGAGTTTTTATACACTATCGCGCAAAAATCATCTTATTTGCGAACTCTTCAGAATGAGGATTCACCAGAGTCTCAAAGCCGTATAGAAAACATCTCGGAGTTATGTAACGTGGGAGCTGAATTTGTAAGAACAGCTTTAACGGAAGGGCTAGATGTTCGACTTGGTGACTTTCTTGACAGAACTAGCCTTGCCTCAGACCTCGACAAAGAAAACACAAAGACTCTGCATACAGAAGAGGAAACTAATCCGCAAGATGATAAAAGAGAGCATGTCTCCCTTATGACCCTTCACCTTGCAAAGGGACTAGAATTTGACGTCGTCTTTATGGTAGGACTAGAAGAGGGTATTCTGCCACATATTCGTTCGCTAAACAGCACAAAAGAACTCGAGGAAGAACGTCGCCTATGCTATGTCGGCATGACGCGTGCACGTAAGCAGCTTTACCTAACTCGAGCAACCACTAGACAGACATTCGGTAAAGGGAATTGGCATTCTGGGGATGTCTCAAGGTTCATTAAGGATCTACCAAAAGATACAATAGATAACGACTCAGGTAAGAAATCTTTTTCTCGTTCCTATTCTAAAACGGGACGGCCTTGGAGTTCCTCTAGAATTGCTTCATGAAGCCCTGGTTTCTGAACCGTAATCAATTCGTAAATGTAATCAATCTCATCTGCGCGCATATGGGCGGTGTAAACTGTAACACTTAAAACCAAATCGTAGTTGACAAGACTAACCTTACCACCGATTAAAGCATCTGCCGCCGTTAACGCTGCAACCAAAACACTTGCACAACCTCGCAGAGGAACGGACACTACATTAATGCCCATATAAAGCGTTGTCTCAGGTGGCCTACTCAATCCTTCGAGACTCACCTCTAATTCTTCGTCATCATTTAAAGGAATCGACCAGCTCGCTATATCAGCATTGCGCTGTTGAAGACACTCATTGGGATCAAACCCCCGACGGACCATAAACTCTTCAACTAATCGAGACGGATCTCGGCCACCCGTAATTTTACGGATTCTAGTAGGCGTTATTCGCTTGACCTTTGTCATTGCAGCTCACATTCCTTCTTTGTATCAATTCACGCTATTTCCGCCGATTTCACTCAATACCTAGACTGTATTTCTTGTTGAATGGCAAGTCATTACGCACTTGTCCTATATAACCCGAGCAATTTCATCCACTAATTCGATAACACTACAGCCCCAGCTAAAACTGAAACTTTGGGCTCTTTCGTGGGAGAGCTTTCTCACTATATCTAGCTTTGAACGATTTGTCGCAAAATTATCGAGCATTAGAGCAAAATTTCCAACATTATTAGGGTCAAATAACAGCTCATCATAAGCGAGCACTTCTCTCATTTCCTTTGTATCGGGGCCAATTACAGGAACTCCTGCCCCAAGTGCTTCTAACACTGCATTAGACATTCCATCATATTGAGATGTCATAATATACAAGTCGCACCCTGCCACTACTTCCATAGGATCATCTAGCCAACCTGCGAGAATTATACGATCTAGCTGACCATAACCAGCCGCCAATGCTAAAATCGTTTCTTTCGCTGTTCCCTCGCCACAAATTATTAGTGATATCTTGTCACTACTTGCAGCTCCCATTGCACGTATTAAGTAATCAATATCTCTCTGACTATTGAGCTCTCCACTTGTAACCATAAATACTGATTTTTCTGATAGGTGACATCTCTGTGCGACCTCTTTCTTTCTATTTGCAAATCCACCTATCCATGCTTTCCATTGTTCCTCATTAACCCTCTCTTGCCAAATGCTATAACCTTTGCGCTTGCTAGCATCACATTTCACCAAAGTGGGGTCCGCCTGTTGTTCAAAAGCATCTCTCGCGGAGACACCTATATCGATGGAACACGCAGGTTTTTCAGTATCTGATAAAACATCTTCCGCTATAGACTGAGAAAGTATTTCGCTAGCATTTAATGCATCTGCAGCAAGAGCCTTTGGATATACAACTGCATTTGGTAAAGTAACAACACGATTCTTCAAAAAGGAAAGTTTACTAATTAGCTCTTCATGCATTGTATCTGTAACCGCAACAACCTTGCTTGCACAGGTCAAGCCCACATAATCCCTTAACGCGCTAAGCCACCTGACAGTAGATGAGCTATGTTTGATTCGACGAACGCTCCAGGGCACGGAGCGCATAAATAACACTATTGGAGTTCGCGTCATTAGCGCGGCCAAATTTGCTAGGCAACTATAATATGTACTAAAAACAGCAATCGCGGAAAATTTTCGAAACATCACGATCCCAAGTAAGTACACCGGCATAGCAACAGAAACACAGAGCCAAAACCAAGCACCACTCAATTGCCTTACAGGTAGGCGCATAACATGAGGAACCAAATTCTCATGCTCTGCTAATGCTAATGGCTCTACCGAAAGATAGTGAACTTCGTAACCATTCTTCAATAACGACTCAACCATGATGGACAAGCGCTTAAAGATACCGCCACGATTTTGATGCGTAATGATTGTTATTACTTTCATAATATTGAGATATACCAATTGCGCCTATGTTTTCCGATAAAAGTTTCCGATAAAAAATAAGTTCCTCGACTTTTCTTGTAGATTCGATAATTCTAGGAACTTCTAGCCTGGATTTCTCACCAATTTCGTTACAAGGCCGGTGAGAAATCCAGGTTAGCACTCTTTATTAACAACACTCTATGCAAAAAGTTTAGACCTATTTATACAGAGGTGGAATCTTAACACTGTGAATAACTTCATTACTCCCATAATCACTCCTACATCAGACCTGGCTATCTTACTTATAGCCATATTTGGGCTCGCGATTGGTAGTTTTTTAAACGTTTGTATTTGGCGTGTTCCCCTCAAGATTTCCATTACTAAGCCAGCTCGTTCGTTCTGTCCTAAATGCGAAACTCAACTTTCTTGGTGGGAAAACATCCCTGTTCTTATGTGGGTAATACTTCGTGCGAAATGCCGTCATTGCCAGAAACATATACCTGGTCGTTATCCCTTAGTTGAGATCATGTCGGGCGTAGTAGCGGTAGCAAGTTATCTTTTCTTTGGAGCGACACCTAGCGCACTTGTAATATACGCACTTAGCGCAAGCTTAATTGTCATTACCTTTATCGACTTGGACTATAAAATTATACCTGATGTAATTAGCCTTCCTGGCACTGTGATAGGGCTACTCATTGGACTGATTTCTCAGTTCACCGATGTCTTTATTGCTCCTGTGACTGGTGGTATTACCGATTCTATAATCGGAATGCTAGCTGGTGGAGGATTTTTCTACATCATTGGTGAAGGATACTACTGGGTTACAAAGCGAGACGGTCTTGGATTTGGAGATGTTAAACTGATGTGCATGACGGGTGCGGTTCTCGGATGGCAATCAGTGGCACCTACTATATTTGTTGGCTCTCTTCTCGGTTCAGTTATTGGAATTATTCTTATTATTTTCAAAGGCGGCAACAGACAGTCAGAAATTCCATTTGGGCCTTGGCTCGCTGCTGGTGTTTTAATTTACCTATTCATGGACTTGCCACTTTTTAAGTTTTAGTAATGTCAGTAGTACCTACCAACCTTGATGCAACTAGAAAAGAACATGTTCTTATTATTGACGATGATCCTACCGTAGTCAGTGCTCTAACCGCCGTAATTAAGTCATCTGGTTTTTTGGTAACCACAGTAAGAAATGCTACATCTGCGTTAGATTTGGTTGCCACTACCTCTTTTGATGTAATACTTTGCGATCTTCAAATGCCAGAGATAAATGGCTTGGAACTGCTTAAAAAGTTGAGGGAATTTGATTACCAGAGCCCTGTAATCGTAATGTCTGCCTACGGTACAATTCCCATAGCTCTTGAAGCGATTAAGCTAGGAGCTGATGACTACATAGCCAAGCCCTTTAACGGAGATGAAATCCTGCTTGCGATAGAAAAAGTTCTCGAACGAAATCGCTTAAGAAAAGAAAATGCACTATTACGCCAAGAAGTGTCTAGGCAATTTAGCTTTCGCAATATTGTTGCAAAAAGCGAAATTATGCGAGACATCTTTGAGACCATCAAAAAAATTGCAGACTATAAGACCACAGTAACAATCTATGGCGAGTCCGGCACAGGGAAGGAACTTGTTGCAAGAGCCATACACTATAACTCGTCTCGTAGAAACCGACGCTTCATTGCTGTTAACTGTGGAGCTATCCCGGAAAACCTTCTAGAATCTGAACTTTTTGGCCACAAGCGCGGTTCCTTTACAGACGCAACCAGAGATAGAAAAGGCCTATTTGAGGAAGCCCAAGGTGGAACAATACTATTGGATGAAGTGGGAGAGCTGGCACTTCATCTACAAGTAAAACTTCTTAGAGTTCTGCAAGAGAGCGAGATACGCCGAGTTGGAGATGAACACATAATCCCCATTGATGTAAGGGTAATAGCTGCCACATTGAGAGATCTCGAGCAAGATGTACTGGAAGGTCGTTTTCGCGACGACCTTTACTACAGACTTAATGTAATCTCCTTGCACGTCCCTCCATTACGAGAACGCTTGGAGGATATTCCGATTCTCATTGAACATTTCGTCAATAAACACAAAGAGAAGCTTCGTCTTCCTGTATCTGGAGTTACTAAGGAAGCTTTATCTGTGTTAATAAGACACGAATGGCGCGGCAACATTCGCGAACTTGAAAACTGCATAGAGCGTGCAATGATTTTAACCGAAGGGGACAAGATAACAGTAGAAAGCCTCCCTAAGAGTGTCCTAGAAACTAGTACCATAACACCGCCTTCTATAAACATTGATTCCGACGAACTTTCAATTAAAGTCCACTCACGTATCATGGAAGAGGACTTAATTCGAAAAGCACTAATAAAGACTAAAGGGAATCGAACTCACGCGGCTAAACTATTAGAAATAAGTCATCGAACTTTGCTTTATAAGCTTAAAAGCTACAATTTAACTGACCTTGAAGAGCTTCAATAAAATAAGCTGAATCAAATCTAGCCATATCTCTTCAAATCACTTGTCTTTCCCAAGAAAAGATGCTTATTTTTAGTGCGGTTATCTTTAAGTGAAAAATCTGCTAAAGACAAATCTACGGACAGAAACTTGTATGTTCAACGAAACTCTGGAAAATGACTAAGCGACACAGCAGTATTTGCATGTTTGCTGCAACTCTATTGATTGTCTATTTTCACTCCTCTGCCGTTTCTGCAGATAGCGTTTATACATGGAAAGACAACAAAGGGAGAGTAATTTACGGAACAAACCCTCCACCTGGAAAAGCCAAAGAAGCGAATCTTCCTGCGATAAACCGCGAAAACTTGAGTCAGAAAATCAACAATCTACGCCAGTCTCTCCCGCCAAACTGTCTCACTCATGGTGGAACAGACTGTAATCAAGGTCCTGATACTGATGGCAGCGTGATATGCCTAGATGGTTATCGGGATGCCGTACTTCCATTTCGCTTTAAATGCGTAGCGGCAAGACTTAGTGTCACTAGATTAGACTTACTTGATACAAGCGATAAAGTGATTGAGAATTTTGCTCAATCTGTCACAATTCGGCCAGGAGCTGTTCGTCCTGCAGCGATTAAGCTTGTAATTCGGAATAAGACAAACGTAACGGCATTTGGCATGAAAGTAACCTTTACCATTCCTGGACTTCGGGATTTAGCAGTCAATGGCCCGCAAGAGGTTGAACCTTTTGGCGTTGCCGACTATATACTTCCTCTTGGGAGCATAACGACATCCTTTCCCATCAAAGCTCTCAGTAAACTTGATTACAGTGTTAGTTGCACAAACTGCGCGGCTATTACAAAAAAAAGGTAAGCGGACAAACTACAATCACCTAAATGGTTACAATAAAAAGAAGGAACAAAAAGAAAGAACAATGTTAAATCAAATTAGACGTATTCTCGATGCCGAAGCAAAGGCTATCACCTCACTTCCCCTAAACGAATCAACTCTCAAGGCGCTTGAAACAATTGTTAATTGCCCTGGAAAAGTGTTCGTGTGCGGAATTGGAAAAGCTGGCTATGTTGCACGAAAGGCTGCATCGACTTTTTCAACAACTGGCACACCCTCGGTGTACCTACACCCAGGAGACGCCCCACACGGAGACGTCGGTGTAGTTTCTAAAGGGGATGTCTTGCTCACTTTTTCCAATAGCGGAAGAACTCGTGAGATTATAGAAACTGTTCATTTCTGCAAACACTTAGATATTGATGCGGTAATAACTATCACTAGCGTTGCAGATTCACCTCTTGGAGTAGAGAGCGATATTGTTATTGAGCTAGGCCACATAGAAGAGCCTTGCCCACTGGGGCTTACTCCCACAGCCAGCACCACTGCAATGATTGCAATTGCCGACGCATTGGCACTAGCGGCAATGCAACAACGCGGATTTACTAAAGCTGACTTCGCCGCACGTCATCACGGCGGCTACTTGGGGAAAAAATCACGAGAGAAAGAGTAGCTCGAAGGAAAGCTTGCCTAAACATAGGTCCGTCACTATTGCTGAAGAGTTTCTGTGAGTAATGTCAACAGTAGTGCGTATCCTTATCCTCAGTTCGTCGCGCATGCCTCATAGCGTTTGTCATTACGGTGCTCGCGCCTCCATGCCTGCTCACTATGAGGCATGCGCGACGAACTGAGGATAAGGATAAAACTTCACTCAGCTACGCCACCATATCAATATGGTTTCGCTTCGCGAGTAGGAATTTCTTCAGAATGTGGGTCGATTGTTTTCATGTTACATATTCCTGTTATACTAACTTTGTAAGACAAAGTTAGTATAACACGGGTTTTTTCGGGCTCGCAGCTTCGACGGTGTTGAAAGAACTCGCGATTTTCATTTGAGAAGTTGCGATTGTTCTAGTTCATTTTGTAGTGCTTGTTCTGGATGTTAGAGGAGTGTGTTTAGGGTGGACTTGCGAAGT
>JAVJHY011520068.1:0-12309 GCA_035593235.1 Phascolosoma agassizii | reverse complement strand
GGAGAGTGGGTTTGCAATAGTTCATGAAATTACTTTTAACTGTGCTGGGATTGATCCTATCAATAATCAATATGATGGGCTTCGTGGAGATGTTCCTATCTGGAGTCATACTAAGATACTAAACACATATGAGGAATCTGATCCAAGTTATTCTGATAACTCTACTCTGCTTGCAACATTCACATATCATGACGGAATTGAGATTGTAGAGTTTCCTATATTTGAACAAGACGATGTATTGGCATCATCTGAGGATGTTAGCGGATTGATTAATACATCTATCTATCCTACTTTTAAATTGCAAGGAATTGTAGGTGATTATCCAATGCTGTATAAAGTGACCGACTATAATAGAAGTATGAACGCCGTTAGCGGAACACAAACTAAAATTCTTTTTGATGTGGATGTAGATTTATTTTCTAATGAAAATGTTCTTCGAAGTTTTCATTATAGTGGATGCCGAGTTATAGATTACACTGTTGAAACTAACAGTGGGATGGAGGAGAGTTATATTGGAAACAAATTTGCTTTGGAAAGCATTTTTAATTTTGAATGTCAGGGATATTATCCTACAAATCCTGTATTTGATAAAATGTATGTTGTTTCAAAAGCAGATCTTGTAAGTACTGGGGATCTGAAAAATACTAATACCTGGAAACCAGGATTTGACCTGAAATGATGTTTTTCTTCTAATTCTTTTCTTTAACTTTAAACTATTTCAAAAATATCTTTTATTTTTATCAGTCAATAATATTTTCAGATTCTGGATTTAATTCTTATATGTTGTATCCTGTAGTTCATTTCTTTGATTCAGGACTCATTTATTTTCCTCAACATCCAAATTTTTTTAGATATGTGATAAAAATTCTTCCTCTTTTGTTTATGTTTGTTTTACATAATGTAGACGTCGACTAGAATTTTATTTTGTGGCCATACTTTCTTCATCTTTGAAATGAGTAGATAAAGAATTATATTTTTTCAATTGATAAGTAAATCACAAGATAATTCTTTTCGTGAACAAGGTACGATCTACTATTGTATTTACTGCATTTTTTCTTACACTAGTTGCTCTTACCGGATTTCCACAAACTGTTTTTGCAGCAGGTGCAATTTCAGAAGGCTTTGCAGTAGGTGAGGCTTTACCTGAATGGATTGGTTGGGCCATTGTTGTTGGATTGGGTATGGTATTTGCCGTAATCATTACAATTGAAGTAAAAATTGAAGAAAAATATCTTGGTGTTAACCAGACCTCTGAGATGTTTAACACTGCAGGACGTACAATTAAAACTGGACTTACTGCTGCAGCAATTGTTTCTGCATGGACCTGGGCTGCAACGTTACTTCAATCATCCACAGTTGCATATCAATACGGAATTAGTGGACCGTTTTGGTATGCAGCAGGAGCATCAATCCAAGTTTTATTGTTTGGAATTTTAGCTATTGAATTAAAACGTAAAGCACCAAATGCACATACTTTTCTGGAAATTATTCGTGCAAGATATGGTAATGGTTCCCACAAAATTTTCTTAATCTTTGCATTAATGACTAACATGATTGTAACTGCTATGCTTCTACTTGGCGGTTCTGCAGTTGTTAATGGACTGACTGGGATGGATATTTCTCTAGCTGCATTCTTGATTCCTGTTGGTGTGATGATTTACACTCTAGTTGGAGGATTGAAGGCAACCTTTGTTGCAGACTATATGCATACCATAATCATCTTTATTACAATATTGACATTTGTTGCAGCCGTATACATCAATACTGACATCACTGGTGGTATTGAAGGAATGTATGATAAACTAGTTGAAGCTGCCAAGTTAACTCCCGTTGAAGGAAATGCAGCAGGTGCATTCTTGACAATGGCATCTGCAGGTGGGCTGATGTTTGGTATCATTAACATTGTAGGAAACTTTGGTACTGTCTTTGTTGATCAAGCATATTGGCAGCGAGCTATTGCTGCCAAACCCTCATCTACTGTCAAAGGTTTCTTACTTGGAGGAGTATGTTGGTTTGCAATTCCATTTACACTTGCAACTACTATGGGTCTGACAGCGGTGGCGCTTGATGTGGACTTGACACCAGCTCAAGCTCAAATGGGATTAGTAGTTCCAGCAGCTGCAACTGCATTGATGGGCGAAATTGGTGCAATACTTGTACTTACTATGTTATTTATGGCAGTTACTTCTGCAGGATCTGCAGAACTAATTGCAGTATCTTCGTTGTTCACTTATGATATTTATCGTACATACAAAAATCCAAATGCTTCAGGTAAACAACTCGTTAAAGTTTCTAGAGCTACAATTGTAGCCTTTGGGATTGGTATGGGTGGTTTAGCTGTTGTGTTATTAGGAATGGGTCTAAGTCTCGGCTTTGTTTATTTGGCAATGGGTATCATAATTGGCTCTGCTGTAATCCCAATTGCCCTAACAATACTTTGGAGAAAAACAAACAAAGTAGCTGCTACTGCTGGTGCCGTAATTGGACTGCTAATTGCAGTAACTACTTGGGTATCAGTAGCTGCATCTCTGCCAGAATTTGGTGGTGAAGTATCTCTTGCAAGTCTTGGTCATAATTATTCTATGTTGTTTGGAAACATTGCTGGAATTCTATCTGGTGGTTCAATTGCATTGTTTGGAAGTCTTGCTATGAAATCCACCTTTGATTGGAAGGATCTCAGAGATAAAATCACTCTTGTTGAGATAAGTACCACAGAATCTGCACAAATTACAGAAGATGAAGAGACTCTAAAGAAGGCATTCAAATTTAGTATTAAAGGCGGCGGCCTCATGACTTTGATATTAATCATTATTTGGCCAGTACCCTTAATTGCATCAGGCTATGTCTTTGAGCTTGGTTCTTATGCTATTTGGGTGATGATCTCAATAATTTGGGTAGGTGTTGCATCTGCTATCATCATATTCTTACCAATCATTGAAGCAAGAAAAGGAATAGCCCAAGTGTTCGGTGGTAAAAAATCAATTTCAGAAGGAGATAGAAATTGACTTCGTGTACTGGATGTAATGTAACCCTTGGTTGGAAAAAGTACAACTTTCAAAAACAATGGCATATCCATGGATACTTTTGCAAAGAGTGTATGAAGAAAGTTGGTCAAGACTTTGATGATAATGGAAAAATTACTCTTCCACGAAGATCTTGCGATTCATGTAAACAGAATTTCTTTTTCTTAACTACAACTTGGAAAAATAAACAACGTCATCGTTGTTGTAATGTGTGTAATGATCTTGATTTTTCTGAATCATCCTCAAAAGAATCTTTATTGCCTCCTGTTCCACCTCGAGTACCTATCATGATGGCAATTTTTGCATCTTTTGGTATCTTGTTGATGATTGCAGGATTAGCATATGTGATGTTAGTGGCACCACAACAAGATTCGAATATTCTTCATATTATCATAGGAAGTACTATGACTGGTGGGGGGTTTATGTTGGCAAGAAAGATGGTTAAAGTTCGAAACCTTATCTTGGGAAAAACAACAATTTCACAGGATACGGAGATGTTAAGGTGAAATTGATTTGAAAAACATATGTGCAATAATTCCAGAGAAGACCCTTGATGCTGTTAATACCGCATTACATGAAATAGGAATTAAAGGCTTGACAATTTTTAGTACAAAAGGTCGTGGTCAGGAAATTCAAAAGCCAAATCAAATGGGTCATTGGTTATATTTCTCAGAGTTTGGAGAAAACAATACTATTATGATTTTGTCTAATGATGCTGATGTTTCTAAGATTGTAGATGCAATACAGGCAAATGCTGTACTTGGAAAAATATTTGTAACTAACGTAGAAGATATTATTGATATAAAAAATAACACACGAGGCGAAGAGGCTCTTTAATTTTTAATTCTTTGATATGTGGATTATTAAAATATAATTTTGAAAATCTTCATATTTACAATAGGTGAGGTTATTAATTTCACTACAAAACAAAAAGGCGTTAAATACATCTATTGAAATTCTAATAATTCTTAAATGCTTTTTAGTTTAATATATTAAAATGCGAACAAGTAATCCAAAATATCGAAAATACATGTATGCTTTGATGGGTGTATGTGCTGCAGTAATATTGTTGGTAAATATCTAATACGTATTGTAATGATTATTGTAAAAAATATCGCATCTTTTCACGTAAAATAATCCTCCACTTCTAATCTGAAACCTGCAGAAGAAAATAATAGAATAATTATGTTATATGTGATGTCTTTTACTCCTTCAAGCATTTTTTGAATCTCTTCTTTTGTGTATGCTTTATCGTTTGAGCCTCTTTCTGTTCTGGGAAATAGATTCTTTACAAGTGAGATAAAAAATGAAATGAATCATGTTGTATTTCATGCTCAGACAGATAGTGCATTTATTGCAATTACTGCACTTGAGAGTAATCTCTTGTTTTTGAAAGATGGAGGAATACAACAAGGAATAGAACTACGACCACTAGATGACAAGTATGGTCAAGACTGGGAAATTGCGTGGAATGGTTTTCTTGAACTAGAAACGGCATTAAAGGAAATACAGATTGAAGATGACGTTTCAATCCCTGTAAATAACGTGGAAAAAATTGAACGTATCTCCCATATCTGACATCGTTTCTGACCATTTGCTTATCTGCAAGAACCAGATCCCTCTTTTTGGGCTTTGTATTTGAGACATTTCCTTTGCAGGTCATTTCTGTTACTCTTCAGTTCTTTTTCTTAATTTCTTCTCTTTTAATTCTCCATTTATACAATGGATAAATTATTACCATCAAAATAATCCCAAAAATAATCAAACCAACATCATACATCCCAGAAAGAATTTCTGAATCATATAGTTTGAATGGAATTTCTCCTGAGATCACTGCAATTCCAAATGCAAACATATTCCATGCAGAATGAAACGGAATTGTAAACCACCCTTTTCCATTCTTCCACACTCTTAAACTAAAAAATATGTGAGGTATGGTAAATGCAAGATTTGAAAATGAAAGATTTCCAATTTCTACGGCACTTGCATTAAATACATGTACAAATGACCAAATTATTCCAAATCCCAAAACCACGTATGTGTTTCCAGTTATGGCATATGGTATTCCAAAAAACAGGATTTCTTCTGTTGGTCCTGCCATTATCATCATGATTAATGATGCAGGAGCAAGAGGCTCTTCATACCCATATATGAAAAATTGTAATCCATACACAACGTAAGAAGCAATTATGCCTAGAGCTGTATAATAAAGTCCCATCTTTGTAAGATAGAGTAGAGATGTCTGACGATAGCTAGACAACCATGACTTTGGATGCATGTCATGTTTTTCATCAGAATATTTTGAGATCATCTTTTCATTATTGTGTATAATACAACATTATAATTCTCCTTGTTTGATCAAAGGTTGTTTTATGTTACTCTATGATTACATTAGTTTATATCATTTTCATAATGTTTTTTCTTTTCAAAAACAATCCACACTGAATCATATGGTGTGATATCACCCAATTCTTCTTGATTGTAAACGCTATCTTGATCCATACATTGTATAGTTCATGAAACTAATTGTCCCTAGATAGGGATGGACCGGATGGTGTCTGTGACTTGCAAGGGATGGACCGTGTAGTTTTTTGTCCAAATGTTACATTTTCTTGATTGGAAATCCTCATATTTTCTACATTTTGTAAATGTAATTACATCTTGAAAAAGTTTTCTAAAATAAAATATTTGGTTCAAATTTGTTTGAGAGCACAACGTGCATGGGGATATAGTTAGGGTGTTTAGTTTAGCACCCACGTGGAAAAATATTAAAAAATTTAGGCAGACACTGTATCTAGATCTATGTTCACCACATCTCTTCTTAGTTTGGTAATTCTTTTCTCATTTCTGTCTTCTTCAGAGACCTTCACAGCTTTAAAGTGGACCTTGTAAAACAGTTCTTTTCCTTTCAATAACAGCGATGTGTACTCTATAAAAAAACCAAAATAGAAAATGGTTTCCAACTCTCTGATTGCTCCATTTTTGTAATTATCAATTCTCTCTAGAATTTCTTGTTTGTCCTTTAACCCGTCTGTTAGTTTTTCAAAAGAAATCTCAGTCATGCCCCATTCATTAGGACCAATCCCACCATAATGATCTTCTATGCAGTCTGTTCTGAACAGATTGTCTTTTTCTTTATTGTTGCTTGACATGTAAGCTCCAATGCTAGTTATTTGTGCAGGGCTTTTGCCTGAATTGATGAATCTAAAGCGGATCAATTTGTTTATCGTATCTATTTCTATCGAACTGTCCTCATTTGGAAGTGTATGAGAAATTATCCAGGGTCTATTGTTGTTGATTTGGGATTTTTTTGACTTGTTTAGTATTACGATGTTAAATATTGAACTGACTATGATAGAAATTGCAACCACTGAAGGCAACAGTAACGCTTCAAAAATGGCCATGACTGCATAATGTCGTTTTAACCTTATCTAGTTTTATCAAATGAAATGGATCAAAACAAAAGATATAATGACATTTTTCTATTATAATTCAAACACATCTTTAAGGTGTTTGATGTACCTACCTCTGTCCTCATCATAGTTTGCTTTTCGGTCTATATTGTGGCATGAAAAATGTGGCATTTCACTCATGCCGCAATAGGCCTGACTCTTGCGCATCGGTAGCAATACCGCGTCTCTGTCAGCCCCGTCAAAAAAGTCACTGCCAAAGGTACTCTCTGCTATCCCCCATGTGGTGGATAACATCACCTGCTTGTCTTTCATCAGTCCACCTGAACCATAAGGACCGTCGTTGAATTCGTAAAATGCTCCAAAGGCATAGACATCATCAATGTATTTTTTCAGGATTGGAGGCATCATGAACCAGTAAATTGGATATTGGTAAATGATATAGTCTGCCTTTTTCCACTTGCAAATCTCGTCATCCACAGTGTAACCGTCATTGATGACAGTTGTGATGATGTTGAACTTTTTGTTCAGATGCTCTTGCGCAGTTTCAAATAGACCTCTGTTGAATTCCCCTTTTGCATATTCCCCTGTCTGTGCACCCAAAATAATCAAAGTGGTCTTCATATTTTTTGCCATCATGATCATCTTGATTTCACATATTTAATTGATTTTAGATAATGTTGGTTTTATTGATGCTGTATCTACTACCCTGCAATCTATATTCTTCAAAGACATCTTTACACCACAGTTTGAATTCTGAATCTTCACTTACAACTAATTCCGTAAATGAAAAAGAGATCGAATATTTCTTTAGACATTTTTCATAATCCTAATGAAGATTAATAAAATAATATTTTTTTAATTTATTTTATGCATGATTTGAAGTCCTAATCATCTCATATAATTCAGGAAACATCAGAGACATGTTTGGTTCATTTCCCAGCATCTTTTTGAATTCTTCACCGTTGATTATTTTCATGAATGCTTCAGTGGATTCCCATTCGGCATAACTGATAAAGTGAAACTTTGCATCTGGAGAGAGTACTTTGTGCAGTTTGGCTGAAACAAAACCTGGTTGTTGACGAATGAATTTGTCTCTTAGGTCCCATCTTTTCAGAACTTCTTCTTCTTTGCCTTTTGGTACTTCCATTGGATTGATTAGAGTTACAGTCAATTGTGCTTCTATTGGATAGTGTTTGTTTTTCTTTTAAATTTTGTTACTAAATTGTTTCATAATGATATACAAGATTATTCCATAATCTTCGACAGGATTACGCTAAAATACCAATATCTTGATGTTCGTTAACGTGTAAAATTTTGAGATTAGTTTAAGATTTGATCAAACATCATCTGGGTTTTTTCTTCAAAACTGCAAACAATGCTTTTGGATAAAATTCAAGGGCACCACGAAATTCACTGTTCTTAATTCTTTGAATATCAAAATCGGCATTAAAAGAATCCATTATTTCTTGTTTTGAGATTTTGTGAGGCATATCGCCATCCGGGTGATTTTTTTCTTCAACACTCATGCATTTTAGGAATAAAATGCCATTATCATTTAAAATTCGCTTGATTTGCCTTACATATTGAGGTCTTTGTGACACATCAAAGTTATGAAAAATTCCTCTATCTAAAACAAAATCAAATTCTTTGTCAGAAAGTTTTGAGTTTAAAATATCATCTACTATGAAACTTACTTCGTTTGAAAGTTTTTTGGCTTTGTCTATTGCATTTTGAGAAATATCGGTTCCAGTTATCTTAAAGTCATATTTTGATAATTGTAATGCTTGTGTTCCAGGACCTGTTCCCAGATCCAAGAAATGTCCTACATTGTAATTATTTAATTTGATTTCATTTTCCAAGTCATGGTCTAAATTTTTTTCATACCATGGCATAGTCTCAACATTTGTTTCTTTATAGTAATTATCCCATCCTGAAAATTTTTCTTTGAAATTCTCTAATTCTTTGTTAGTCACATATTCGAATCAAAAGTAGACACTCATAAAGAATTCGAATCTTAGATATGCTATTGAATTAAAACTCACGTGGAAAATAATTTGATTGATTCAAATTCTAAGTAGATACGTGACCATGCTGGAACAACCAGATTGCAATGTCATCTACAGGTATCATAGAATTTGTTAACACAACTACTCCTTGATTATATTCTGGATCAAATCCAATAATGCTGGCAAACCCATTTGTTACACCATTATGCCAGATAACCTTTCTTCCATCATTTTGAGTGACATGCCAACCAAGACCTATAGACAACGTATCATCAATTTCATGATTAATAGTTTGAGTTAGTTCAAATGAATTTTTCAGAGAAGATTCTTTCAATCCCATTGCATATGATAGAAAGATTAGCATATCTTTTCCTGAGGATCTAATTTCTCCTGCACCTACCATGTCTTCAGACAGATTTAGCTCACTTGTTTGACTTCCAAATGAGTGCGGCTTTGCAAAGTTATCTCTGAGTTTGTCGCATTGCTTAATGCAAGTACTCGCCATTCCAAATTTGTCCCAAATTCTTTCTTTTACTAATTCTTCATAGGGTTGTCCCTCATGCTGTGAAATGATGTGACCAAGTAATGAACCACCAATGTTAGAGTATTCATATTGAGATCCAATCTCTCTAGAAAGCTCAAAGTTTGACAGATAATCATACATTTCTTCTCGATCATACTCGTATTGTGCATCTGGATCAAGAATTGGGAAATCATCTGGCAATCTAGATAACCCAGAGGTATGTGTGGCCAAATCCAACAAAGTTATTTTTTTTCCATTCTTTGATGGAGTTTCAATATCATCTGGCAAGAATTTATCAATTGGATCATTTAGATTAATCTCGCCTTTTTCAACCAAATCTGCTAAGAGTAAAGTCGTAAAGACTTTGGTTATAGAACCAATCTCAAATACCGTGTCTTCATCAATTGAGGATTCATCTTTTGCAGTATTTCCATAGTAATAATAGTCAATTTTTTCTCCATCAATTATTCCTACAAAGAGTGCTTGATGTTTTCCGTTGTTTACATTTTCTCGTATCGTTTCTTTCACAATATCAGATAACATGAATTTATCTCCTGCTTCAGGTAAGTCATGAGAGAACAAGAATTGTGCGTAGATGAAACCACCCACAATAATGGCCGCAAACGTACTTGTCGAAATAATAATTATCTTTTTTTTCTTGTTCAAACAAACCTCAACTCATTTCGTAATTTTCATAATCAGAAGATACAATTCAATGAGTCATTGGAAGTTCATAAATGATTCTAATCACTAATCTTTGAACTGGATTTATTGAATTAGTTGACCCTCTAACTCAAGATAACGGCTCAATGTAGGTTATTACGATATCGGGTCCAATGATCTAGAAAAGATTTTGTAAAAAGTTTGAACAGTCAGTTAAACATGCATCTAAACCAAATAAAATAACAGCTTACAATTATGACGTTTGGTAAATTAACTTGAATGTGAATTTCAAAATACCTGCAGTGTTGTGCTTTCTAATTTTTGTAACCTATCTGTAATGGAATTTCTGCGCAATTTTTATTTATGATGTTTGCCTTGTTACTCTCTCATGATAGGAAACATGTTTACTCCAATAGGATCCTATGAATCAGCTCATCAGAATATCTTCAAAACTCACATAAATTCACATCAGTCTAGAGGATATGTCTGAACTGTCCAGTAGCAAAAAGACACATCAGATAAACATACGGCTGGACCATGAAAATTTTATTTTATTAGACCAAATGTCCAAAGAGACAAAACAAAGCCCAAGCACGGTGGGCTCACAAATCATATCGCAGTGGATAGAGTTTTACTACTACAAGATACACAAGGGAGACGTCATATTTCCCAGGCAGATTCTGAGAAAGATTATTGACATTTTAGACAAGTCAAAGATCGACCAAGTTTCTGAATTTATGGCAAGACACATCATAAAGGAGATAAGATTGCAAGAAGGAGATGTCACATATCCTGTCTTGTCTGATCGTATCCTAAAATGGAACAAGGTAAACAGTCTAAAGATAAACAGAATCAAGCAGAATAATAATAATAATCACAACAATGACGAATGCTCAGACGTGTTTATCTCCAAGCACAATCTAGGATGTAACTGGTCTGAACTGGAATGCAAGACATACACAAAGGCTTTTGAGTTGATTGGAGAGAATGTAATTTTCAGTGAGTATGATGAGGATATGTTTTGCATTAAAGTGATAAACCGAAATGACCTACAGTAGTAAAAAATATCTCTGAATTTTTTTAAAAAAAACTAGGCACAAATGCTAGCATCTGTAGCATTTGTAGCAAACATAACTCGGGTGGTTATATGCAATTGACACCATATTCTATTACATGACAACCTTACAAAAACAAAACATAAAAATAAATTCTAAAATAGACAAAATAGAAAAATTACAATCGTTCTCATTATCAATACAAGACACATGTCTATGTCAAAACAAAAAATCTCAATTAGTTACAACTGTTGAGGAAAGCGAGATTGTCTGCAGGACTTGTGGAGTTGTGTTTGGGTTTGATGAGGATTACAATAATAATACCATTCCATACCAACACATTACAAAATCTAGAATCAATTTGTATCAAAAAAGACAAAAGGGCGGAAACCCACATGATGTAAAAAATATAATACATATTTCTAATCTAAGATTGGAAAAAAATAACGACAATTCTGACATCATGCCGTTTGCAGACATTTGTGGCAAGATAGAATTATCTGACATCATGTCTGAGAATTGTTGGAAATCATACTGTATCCTGAAAAAACAGACAGACAGATTTACCAGAGCAAAGGCAATGTGTCTTGCCATTTATCAGACCTGCAGGTCTCATCATATTCCATTTGATGAGAGTAAAATACGAGATATCGTTTGCCAAAGTCTGGGAGTCAAAAATGCACCGATGCTAAAAAATGTCATATTCAAGGCATGTTTGAATGAAAAATCCAATTTCAAACAGAATGATTCAGAAAAAGAGAGATTCTACCTGAATTTGCATATCTCCCAGGCACAAAAATTCTATGATATCGAAGATGTTACTACTCTGAGACGGATTGCCAAAAGATACCATGGAAATCTTACCCATACATCTTCTTCTTGCTTTTATAGTGATGGATTATCCCTTGTTATGAAAAATACAGATTACAATACACTTGCCAAAAGGGCCGTAAAACTCGCAGTTCAGAGGTGTATCAAATGATGAACAGCAACAATAGCAACAACATCATACCACCGCCATCAAAGATCAAAGTAAGGATTTCAGAAATAATGTCCCCTGTTATCAGTGTAGCAATATCTACCCTATCCAACGTTAACAAGTTTGCAGAAATAGCAAGAGAGAATCCAGAGTCACTACCTGCAATCAAATTGGCAGAAACAGATGGGAAATTCTATGCGATTAATCATCATGATGTAATATTGGGATGCAGACAGGCAGGCCCAGATGTCATCTCAGAGATTAATGGAGTAATAATGGATGGTGAGTGCAATGGATCCCCCGATATTTTACTTGCACATTTCAAAGAGATCATACAAAATGAAGTATTCAATCCGGTGTCAATATTTGACAGCATGTACTATCTGCAAGAGAAACTGCAATTGCAAAAACAAGACATACTGAAAAAACTACATCTCAGCAGAACACCATTTGAGAAAATAATTCTCTCAAAAAATGACAATCATATCTCTGCAAAATCAGTTGAGCAGTTGCAGCTGATTGTAAACCAGTTATCGCAGAGAAAGAACCTGATACCATCTCAGATATGTGTGCCCTTGTATGCCATCTCAAAGATTTCAAGATTCGAGGACGAGTCACATCAGTTGCATCTGATATCCCAGATTCAT
>JAVJHY011519958.1:1139-12313 GCA_035593235.1 Phascolosoma agassizii | reverse complement strand
CTAGACTGCCTGCTGGAAATGCTGGCGGCGGAGTAGGGCCAGCTCGAGAACCAGGGTAGAGAAACGGATTTGCGCACATTAGTAGAGTGTTACACGCTCACCAGCGCTTTAGGCGTTGGTCTGGCTCAGACCCGGGCCGCCTTGGCAAGCGGTGTTAGCGGGTTGCAGAGCGGCGGCTGGCCAGAGTGTGACGTGCCCTGTTACCTGGGTGCGGTCACCGCTTTGCAGCAGCCGCCTGCGCTCCCGGAAGCACGGCAGAGCCGTAACAACGCATTGATTGCGCTGGCTTTGGCCCAAGACAACTTTAGCGCTGCCGTGCAGGCTGCGCTGGCTAATTGGGGCGCTGACCGAGTGGGGCTGGTTATGGGAACCAGCACTTCGAGCATTGATCGCACGGAACAAGCCTTTCGCGGCTTGGCCGCAGACAATCGCTTTAGCGCTCAGTACCAGCAGCCGCTTACCCACAACCCCCACGCACCCGGTGACTTCGTCGCGAGCCAACTTGGGTTGACCGGACCACGCATGACCATCAGTGCGGCTTGCGCATCGAGCGCTAAAGTATGTGCCAGCGCTCAGCGTTGGCTGCGGCAGGGTCTGGTGGATGCGGTTGTTGTCGGTGGCGCCGATGCCCTGTGCTTGAGCGTGATTTACGGCTTCCACTCGCTGCAGCTAGTGTCGCCGCAGCCTTGTCAGCCGTTCGCGCCGGATCGGCAGGGAATTAGCCTGGGTGAGGCCGCCGGTTTCGCCTTGCTGACCCGAGAAGCGGGCGCAGCGGCTATCGAGTGCCTGGGCGTCGGTGAAAGTTGTGATGCCCACCACATGTCCAGCGCCCACCCAGACGGGCTCGGCGCTCGATTGTCCATGCAGCGGGCATTGACTGCCGCCGGCTTAACCATGGCGGAGATCGACTATGTGAATTTGCATGGCACCGGTACCCGTGCGAACGATGCCACCGAAGGCAAAGTCTGCGGTGAGTTGCTTGACTCGAGAACCCTGGTTAGCGCCACCAAAGGTTGGACAGGACATGCCCTTGGCGCAGCTGGCATTGTCGAGAGTGTGCTCTGTATGGATGCCTTGGTCACGGGCATTGTTCCCGGTACGGCCAACACCATTCGTTCCGAAGCGCCCTTTGATCTCCTGCTAGAAAACCGGGAACAGGTGGTGCGGCGAGCGATGACCAATTCGTTTGGCTTTGGCGGCAACAATTGCAGCGTGGTGTTCGCGACTCCATGAAGGTGCAATTTCTTGGTGCTGGAATTTGGGCCCGAGGCATCACCAGCATCGATGACTTCCGAGCTGTGCTGGAAAATCCAGCAGCAAAACTCGCCGGCGAATTCGGCGCGCCCAAGCCTGAAGCCATTCCCGCCAGGGAGCGTCGACGAGCGGGGTTGCTGATCAACTTGGCAGTCGCCGTGGCCCATCAGGCCTGTGAGGCGGCCGGGGTCAGCAAACAGCAGGTACCATCGGTCTTCACCTCGGCAATGGGGGACACCGCGATTACGGACTATCTCTGCAGAAAGTTAGCCGGGCGCGAGAAACTGTTGTCGCCGACGAAATTTCACAACTCTGTACACAATGCGCCGTCGGGCTATTGGACCATTAGCGCCAACAACAACGCGCCTAGCTCGTTCGTCGGCGGTTTTGTCCAAAGTTTTGGCGCAGCGCTGCTAGAAGCCGCTAGCCAGGCCCAGGCGTTTTCCACACCAGTGTTACTGGTCGCCTACGACATCGCCAACGCGCCACCGTTCACCGACATTTGTGATATCAAGGAGAACCTAGGCCTTGCCCTGGTGCTAGCGCCTGCCCCCGCTGGTACAGCGGTTGCTGACACAGCGGCCGCCACTTTCGAGCTACGCTATCGCGCCAACGCAGCAGCGAACGATGCCGCCAGCGCGCTGCCGTTGAATCCCCAGTTAGCCGAGCTCGCAGCGGCCAACCCTATAGGTACTGGCTTGGCGCTGTTGGAGCGCCTGTACCAGGCTCCATTGCCGGCGACTCCACTGCAGTTCTCCGCAGCGCCGGCTGGCGTGGTGGAGCTGCGTAGCATTCACGGCAACGATCCTTGAGTAGGGTAGACACCGATGTTTGCATACTCGGGGCCGGCATGGCCGGGTTGACCTTAGCGCGTCAGCTACGCCAGCGTTGTCCAGAGCTAGATTTGACCGTCGTTGAACATCGCCAGTTTCCAGTAGCCGAGGCAGCCCACAAGGTCGGGGAATCTACGGTCGAAATTGCTTCCCACTATCTGGCCAGCGAGCTTGGACTGCGCGAGCATTTGCAATCCATGCAGCTACCGAAGTTTGGCTTGCGCTTGTTTCTCCGCGGCCCTGAGGTGATCCCCAGCGATCTTACCCAGTACGATGAGATTGGTCCGAGCCGAATATTGCCAATCCCGACGTATCAGCTCGACCGTGGGCGTTTTGAGAACTTCCTGGCGCAGAACTGTGCTGCCAGTGGAGTACGGGTACTAGATGGCACAACCGTACGGGCCATTGAACTAGATCCGGGTAGACATCGAGTGCGGGTGCGCAATGAGACCCGAGAACAAACTTATCGCTGTCGATACCTGGTTGATGCTAGCGGCCGTCGGGCTTGGTTACGGCAGGCGGGAAATCTTTCACGTTCGCTTCGCCACCACAATCACGGGGTTTGGTTTCGGGTTGAGGGGGAGCTCGATATCGATAGCTGGACCCCTGACCCAGCCTGGCGAGGACGCTGTACAGAAGATCCGCGGCGCCTCAGTACCAACCACTTTACCGGCCCAGGTTACTGGCTATGGTTGATTCCACTGGCCTCCAATGCCACTAGCATCGGTCTAGTATTTGATCCCCACTACGTTGCTTTAGATCAGGTGCGCAGTCACGCTGGACTGCTGCGCTGGTTGCAAGCCGAGCACCCGTTGGTTGCCGCGCGGCTTGCTGATCGTCCGCCGCTGGATTTTCACGTGCTGGAGAACTATGCGGCTGCCAGCTCGGAAGTCTTTTCGGCTAGCGGTTGGATGACGACCGGGGATGCGGGGGTGTTTGCTGATCCGTTGTACTCGCCAGGCGGGGATTTTATCGCCCTGGCGAACGGCTACATCACCGAGTTGATCGCCACTGGCATTGCAGATCCGCAGGTCTTGGCAGAGTACCAGACCTACTTCTTTTCCTTTTTTGCTAGCACCCTATCCTTGTATCGGGGCCAGTACGCTGGCTTGGGGAATCGCAACTTCCTGGTGGCGAAGACCCTTTGGGACTACAGCTTTTACTGGGCCGTGTTGTCAAAGCTCTACTTTTCCGGAGCCTACAAGGATCTGTCGTGTCTTCGTAGCTATCAACCGCAGCTGTTGGAAGTGGCAGCCCTGAACGCCAGAATGCAGAAGCGGTTTCGCGCGGTGGCGCAAGCGGCTGAACGAGTCGGCGGCGAAGGGCGCTTCTACGATCACCACGAGTTGGCGTTGTTTCACGAGCTAAAGCAGGATTTACTCGATGGCGATCCGACAGCTACCGGTGTGCGCTTGCAGCGAAGCACCCGGCAATTGCATTGCGTTGCTAATGCGGTAGAAGGGATTCTGCAAGCTCACGAACGAGGGGATGCAGCACCGCCGTTGGATCAGCTGGCGGGCTTTTCGTAACGCCCGCAGTAAGCTAGCCCGTATGCGGCAATGACACCGATGGCAACCGTGGTGCCAATGCCTTCGAGCAGCGGGATGCTCGAGCGCGACAATATGCCAAACACCAAGAGGCTTGATGCTGCGCAGATTGTCACTGCTTGATGAGTCACCTGCCGCTGTTCCGGATTGTCTTCAGGCTGACTGTAGAACAGCGCATAGTCGAGACCCAAACCGGCGACCAACGTCAGGGCCATGAGGTCGAACAGCGATAGCGGTCCGCCTAGGAGCCACCTACCGAACATCGCCAGGCCGATTGCGCCCAGCAGTGTACCCATTAGCCACAGGGCTCTGCGAGCTTGGCCAGTGCGTAGCCACAACAACAGCGTAATCCCAACTAAGGCCACGCCCAACACCCTTAGCAGGCGCTGACGATAGTCGCTCACCAGCGTGACTGAGGCCTGTTTCAGGTCCACCAAGGTGGCAGCTGACGTCGACTCCAGCACCGCAGCCAGTTGCTTGGGATCCTCAACAGCGCGTAGATACACCAGGCTCACCCACTCATCGCCTTGCTGGTACAAGTGGCTGGTTAAGAGTTCCTGCAGCGCAGGTTGATCCGCGTAGCTTTGGGCAGTTAGCCACTCGCGCCGGGTCGACTCCACAGCAACTGCCGCAAGAAAAGGTGCGAAGGCGTCGGTACGAAATGCGCTAGCGCTGACCGCCGTGGCAAAGTGCTCGCTCGCCTGCATATTCGTTAGTGCTGCGCGCCTCTTACGTTGCTGTTGTTGACTGGGCAGGAGCCCGGTTATAGCCTGATAGCCGCCCAGCATCTCGTTCGAGATGGCTTGCTGGAGGCTAGGGGCTAGCGCTTCTGTTGCTTGTAGAGCTTGTTCTTCACTCGCTGCTCGCAGCGCGACTAGATAGCGCAGGTCGACCGTACCCAAGCGTTGGCGCAAAGCGTTGTCAGCGGCGAGCGTTTCTTTGGGTACCGGGGTTAGGGCGCCGAGATCGTCGTTGAACAAGTGCAAGCTCGCCAAGCCGGGTAGCAGCACCGCCAAGACAATAAGCCAGGGGGCATGACTGAGCTGAATTGATGTTGCAATAGCGTCTGCTGGCTTGTTTGGCCGGAGGGTGTTGGTGCCAAATCCACGCATTAGGAAGCCAGTGCATAGGGCCGCGGTGCTGATTCCCACACTCGCGAACAGGCCAAGCTGGAGCAGCCCGCTCGTGCCGCTAAGCATAAAGGCCAGATAGGCGATAACCGTGCTAACGACTCCGAGGCGGAGCGTACGCCATAGCGTGCGGGTGTTGGCCCGGGGCTGCAGTTGGTGATGAGTCAGCGTGTGTAGCGGGTAATCCACCGCGACACCGAGCAGGGTGAAACCGAAGGCCAGGGTTATGCCGTGGACGGCCTCGACAGATAGCGCCAGTACCAAAAGCCCAGCTAGAGCGCCGACAACGAGCGGTAGGGCCGAGCACAGCAGCCCAGTGACGCTACCGAATCGCCACAGTACTAACCCGCACAAAGCCAGTCCCGCTAGAGTGGTGAAGAGCATGGATTCGCGGCGGACAGACTGCTGCAGCGCTAGACCGTACTGCCCAGTGCCGTAAAGTTGGGGTGCAGCGAGGCCGCTGTCGGCCATCACAGTCTGTAGCGTATCGTGTACGCGCTGTTGGCCCAGCATGTCGAAGGCCGGCACCGCGCTGCGCAGTACCAAGATAGTGGAGTCCTCGTTGCTAAGGGTTGCCGGGTCGAGTGGCTGCCCCAAAGACGCTATCGCCTCAATACTTAGCAAGGCCGGGTCCTCGGCAATCAGCTCCAGCAGGCGTTCGTCTGGCGCGCTGCTCATGTCCGCCGTGCGCTGCGCTAGAACGGCATGCCACCCGGCCACTGTCTGCGGCAAGTCGCCAAGCAATAACCGATTCGACTGTACTTGGCTGGGTAACGCTAGATCGCGTTCAGCGTCCGGCCAAACCTGGGTGAACAGCTCATGACGGCGTAGTTTGGCTACTACCTCGGCGAGCTGCTCTTGGTCAGCCGCTCCTAGAGGTACAAACACCAGCTCTGCGCCAGGACCTTGGCCCAACCGCTCGACCAGTATCTGCTCGGCGTCTGAGTGTGGCGTAGGCAAGAAGTACGCCAGGTCGTAGCTCGTGTTTAGCTGCCAAAGCGTGGCGCACAGCAGAAGGCCGAGCAGGGGTGCCAACAGCAGCAAGCGCCGGTGTAAACGCGTGCTCTTCAGCACCTCATTGTTAGCGTTGGTGAAACTCAATCTGCTGCCATCCTTTGCTGCCACGGTCGGCCCGTAAGCGCTCGAGTTGATCGGCGCGCCCGTGCAACTGAATCCAGTTCAACTGATCCCGCAGGTTCGGATCCATCGGTACCAGCAACAGCTCCCACTCATCGCTCGGACCTTGGGGGTCGGGAGTGCCACCGAGGGATAACTCGAATCGCTGTTGTAACCAGTCGTGCTCACCGTTTAGCAAGGCACCGACCGCTAGCAAAATCAGTTGCGCGGGGCGGGTTGGGGATAGGCGTAGCTGGCGCTGTTTATTGCGATGGGGTGATCGATGTCCTGCTGTTGCCCCCGGATCCCGAGTGATGCTCAGACGATCTCCGCGCAGGTGACGCTGCTCTACCAGCGGCTGCGCCAACGCCATGACTAGGCCACCGTCCGCTTCGCGCCATACTTGACCGCTGCTCTGAATAGGGCGTTCTAGCAGGGGGTTGAATTGTTGTTCGGTAAAGTCGACCGCTTGGCCGACTGGGAAACTCAAGGCACGCAATAGCTTCGCTGCTGCGGAGTGGATCGTTGCCGAAGTCGCTTCTGGCACTGCGGAGATAGACGTAGGTGCTGGTGACGCGGCCGCTGTTAAACTCAGCCCAAGCGCCGGCCAGGAGGCCAGACAGCAAAACGGTATCCACTTCCAACAACGCCAGCTAGTCATCGCTGCTCTTCCAGAAGTCATAGAAATTAAACCAAGCATAGGGCGAGGCCCGTACGTGGTGCTCCAAACGTTCGACGTAGCGCTCGGCGAGTGTGTTCAGCGCCTCTGAGCGGGTCTTGCGCGGTACTTCTACTCGCTCGCTCAGCACCTCACAGTGTACTTCGTAGCCTTGGTCGACAACGCGGCAAAAGGCGCAGATGACGGGTGCACGAAACGTGTTGGCGATCAGGTAGGGCCCTTGTGGAAAGCGGGCGGGTGAGCCGAGAAAAGAGAATGCTGTGGTGCGATCTCCGGGCCGATGCCGATCGGCGAGAAATCCCACCCACTGTTGTTTTTTTAGCGCCTCGGCAATGGCCAAACCCAACGCGATGCTTCCCTGTTCGCTGTCGATGATCCTGCTAACCATCTCGGGGTTAATACGCTCCATGATCTCAACGAAGCGACCCCCTTGCTGTTGATCGAGCACGATGCGTAGATCGATTCCACCAAGTTGCGGGCCAACAACTCTGGCTGCTTCGAAGGAGCCGAGATGGGCAGCGAGAAAGATGCCGACCCGTCCGCCATCCACTACCCGTTGCACTTCGTCGGAGCCGACGAACTTCAGCGGCACTTCATCCTCACGATTGGCGAGAAATAAGAAGCGGTCAGCGGTGACTCGGGCAAAGCTGGAGAAATGCCTGAAAACTTCGCGCTCACGTGCGGGTCGAGCAAACACTCGGCTGAGATAAGAACGTGAAGCCTGGCGCTCGGGTGTTCGCAGCACATAGAAGTAAGCAGTGATTGGGTATAGCAACCACAGCAATGGACGACGGCCGAGGCGGCTGGCGATCCAATGCAAGGTTCGCAGACCCAGTTCTGTGCCCGCCTCGGGTCGGTTTTGCCAGCGTGTGGCTGTTTCAGTTGCCATCCTCTGCCCCCGCAGAGTTACGCAGTATTTCGCCGAGGGAGTCGAACGCCAGTTTGCTCGTACTCTCTCTTGGCAGCGCGCTGAGCTCGAGGATTGGACGGGGTACAAACGCTGGGTCGAGCTGTTCGCTGAGTTTGGCCTTTACGCTGGCTACATTGAGGCTGGGCGCGACCACCACCGCGCCGAGTCGACCCGACTCCGGCAAACCGAAGCGTTCGGGTAGATAAAATAGACCGTCTTCAACGCCTTCGATGCTGAGCAGAGTGTTGTTTAGATGAGCCAGGGACTCGCGCTTACCGGCGATCTTAACAATGTCGTTAGCGCGGCCAAGCAACTGGTAGCGCTGCCGAGCGACGGGGATAAAACGATCGGCGAGTGGTATCGGCTCTGGGAGTTCCTCTGCGCGCACAAACAGTTGGCCGTCCTGCTGGCTGACGGAAAATTCGGGAAAGAATGTCCAGCTGTCTTCTGCCCCGGTCAGCCTGCTTGCCAGGGAGCCCAGCTCGCTACAGCCATAGATCTCGAACAGACGCGTGCCTAACTGGGCCTCGACATCGAGCGCGAGGGATCGAGTTAGCGGTGCGGTTGCGCATACAGTCTCGCTGACAGGTTGCTCTGGCTGCGGTGCTTTTAGTAAGGCCTTTAAGTGCAAAGGGGTGGAGATCAGGACGCTTGGCCCGGTGAAGCTGTCGAGTGCGCGAATGACGTCACCAGGAAAGAAATCGTTGCCACAGAACAGGGCCAACTCCGCGGCTGTCGGCAGCATTAAGGCCCACTCCAGCCCGTACATATGCCAGGAGGGCACCGTGGCCACCAGGCCTCGGAGCTGCTGAACATCGCCAGGTAGATGGCGCCCGTGAATTTCACGGCCGCGACTGAGCAAACCCCAGGGTTTGACGTGGGGTTGGGGTTTACCGGTACTGCCTGAGGTAAATGCCACCGCGACAGTGGCTTCGGTTGCAAGACTCGGGCTGCGGGCCGTGCCATGGCTGCCCGGATCGATCTCTAACAAGTGGTCCGCGGCGGCGCTGGGATCGTCGCTGAGAATGGTCAGATCGCCAAACTCAGCTCGCAGGTTGGCCAGATTCGCGGGGTGGCGTTTGCTCGGCAGCAGGTTGGTTTGCCCGCGCACTGCAGCGGCGAAGAACCCCACGCTAAAGGCATAGCGGTTGGCGCAAAGATTGACCTGGTGGCGCGTGCTGGGCAGCGACTCGGCGCAGTGCAAGATATCGGCGAGAAACTCGCCCACGGTAACCAGTCGACCCGCAACGTTGGCGTAAACGCTGTTGCTGTCTCTGGTAACGAGCAGGCGTTGGCTCATGGGATTAGCTGCGGCCGCTGACCTCTTGGCTGACATGAGCGGTCAGGTTACCCAAGGTGGCAAAAATCTCCTTGGTCGCCTCGTCCTCAGCCGATAGATGAACCTCGTACTCCTCGGCGATGGCCACGGCGATTTCCAAAGCATCAATCGAGTCCAGGCCTAAACCGTCCTCCTCAAACATGATGGCTTCTGGATCGATGCTTGCTGGCTCTACATCTTCGAGATTCAGGACATCGACGATGAGCTTCGCCATGCGCTGTTGGTCGGGGGTCTGGGCCATGGATATTGATTCAGTGACTGGTAAAGGCGGATTGTCCAGAAACGGCCCTGGCATTACAAATGCGCGCCTGCAGCGCTATTTCAGAGAGGGCCGCGAAAGACGCCTTCAATCTCCATCAGCAATTCAGACCGGCAAATATCACCCTGGACAAAGGCTGCGGGCGGGTAGTCAGCGAACTCGCGGCTATAGGCGACTTGAGCCGCATCCAGGTCTTCTGGGCGCCGCAGATAGCAGCGCAAGTGCTGTGGCGTAAGACCCTTGGGGTTCGGCGCTGTGGCCACTAGCTCGGCGATATTGCGGTGAGTTTCCGCGATCTGCGCGCAAAGGTTGTGGGGGTGTCGAGTTTCGTGATGGACGATGCTGGAGGTGCCAGATAACAGCAACAGCATCTCAGCGTCCAGGCTGACTTCCGTGGCACGGGCAAAAGAAGGGCTGCGCGGGCCGTACTGGCGAGGGTATTGGTAGGCGCTGAGCTGTCGCGGGTTTTCTAGATGCTTGACCTGCACCAGCGAGGAAGCGGTTAACGCGGAGATGCGCAATTGACCATCGGCGCTGCCGATGCCCGTAGCGGCAGGGAGTGCTTGGACGTCGACCTCTAAGGCGTCGGCACGGCCCCAGCAGAACTGGCGGTACACTTCGTCGTCGCCGTTGCCGGCGTTAATGTCTGGCACGTAGTTCCAAAAACGCAGCAACTGCGGATGCTCACTGTTGGCAATCAGCGCCAGCAGTTCTTGATAGGCGACTTGGGTGGTGGTGCGCATGTCACCGGGCGGGGTGGCAATCACCATACTCAAAAACTGGTAGTCACGGCTGCGGCGGCAGTGAACAGGGCCTAGCCACTCGTCCTGCACTGGGCCGGGTGCCAGCCAATGCTCGTGCACTGGCTCGCTGAGCGGGCGTTGGCAAATCGGTTCAGGGGGCAGTGAGCAGCGTTCAGACTTCGGCTGCGGGTTCCCATGAAACCCAGCGAGCAGCTCCGGTTGGCCTTTGCCAGGCAAGCGGATATCGATCCGATTCATGGGTGAGAGCATCCAATGGTCACGGTGGTAGGGCCCTGGCGCGGGTTAGCGACAGAGCGCGGCTTTGTCAGGACCCCATTATAGGCTACCTGCCCGTTGCAGAGTCAGGGGTTCTCGGGAACTCACTGCTGGCCAAGCCAACGTGCTTAGCGGCTTTGAGGATGGTCCCCCAACTGTTGTCGTCAATGGGTATGCCCTCAGCTAGGCGTGCTGACATAGCCTCCCGCTCGGGTTCTCCCGGTACTCTCACCCGGTCGAAGCCGGACGCCGGTGCGGTGCTGTGCAAGTAGTCGACCATGGCATCGACTTCATGCTGAAACGCTTCGACCCCGCCGAAAGCACTCGGGTCAAAGACGAACTGCAACATATGATTTACCACGGTTCCTGGCCGTGCTTGGCCGGGTTGCGCCGTCCACTCGCCGGCTAAGGCACCGCCCAACAATTCGCAGATCACCGCCAGGCCATAGCCCTTGTAGCCGCCAAAGGGCCCCAGGGCGCCGAATGGCGCTTGGTACATCACGGCTGGGTCGTTAGTTGGCAAACCTTGGTGATCCACTAGCACGCCGGGGCCGACCTCTTCGCCCTTCATATGTGCGACCCGCACCTTACCCAAGGCAATGGCACTGGTGGCCATGTCCAGCACCAAGGGGTCTTGGCCCTTGCGGGGTACCGCGACACAAAATGGATTGGTGGTCATACGCCGTTCACGGCCAGCAAACGGGGAAACTTGGGGCTCATGACCGACCACGTTGACGAAGTGCACCGACACTAGGCCGGCCCTGGCACAGAGCTCGCCGTAGTGGCCGATTCGACCCAAATGGTGCGCATTGCGCACCCCGAGTGCCACTACGCCGGTTTCCTTGACCCGCTCGATGGCCAGCTCACAGGCTTCTCGACCAATAATCTGCCCGAACCCAAAGTCACCGTCGACCCGCAGTACCGCACCCTGTTCGGTGCTCAGGCGGGCATGCGCGCCCGGCTTTAGGTGACCCTGGTGTATGTTGTGAACATAGGTGGGAACCATGCCGACACCGTGGGAGTCGTGGCCCTTTAAGTTGGCCAGGACCAGGTGCTCGGCGACCTCAGTGGCGTCGGCCGCGATAGCG
>JAVJHY011519849.1:0-10293 GCA_035593235.1 Phascolosoma agassizii | reverse complement strand
ACGCCGAACTCAGCGATCGCATCCGCCGGCGTGTTGGGAAAGACGTTGGTGCCCGCAAACTGGTGGAAAGTCGTCTGCGTAGGATCGGGTGGATCGGGTGGATCGGGCGGATCAACCGGTCCACAGTCATCACCGGAAGCAACGACCAGCCCGACAGTCCACTGCGAATCGAACGCGTTGTCGGTCGCCTCGGGAGCACCGAACCATACGAAGGGCGTTGCACCACCAGTGAACCCGACGTGTGCGACAGCAATGTTGAAGTCATCGGCACCCTGAGCAAACGGGACGCTGATGTTTGCGATGTCTGAGAAGTCGCTGGCGCCAAACGCCGTGAGCGGTATCAAAACCTCGAAGAAACCGCTCGGACTGCCACTGACAAAGTCACCAATGGTTACTGCCGAACCGCCGTCGGGCTTGACCGCCAGCGTGCTCCAGTCAGCGCCACCGAGGTCACTGAGAACCAGGCGCAGGTGTGTTTGTCCTGCTGCTGGTGAAATCCTCGGACCCCAGAGGTTGCTCGGGTTGTGTCCCAGCTTGAGGTGACCCCAACCGCTACCGCCGGTGATCGCCAGATGAGTGGCGCATTCACCAGGGTCTGGTGGATCTGGTGGATCCGGCGGGTCAGGAGGATCTGTCGGGTCGGATCCACCAACCAAAGAAACGTCGAACGGCGACGAGAAGACATTGTCGGTCGCGTCCGGCGCTCCAAACCACACAAAGGGCGTTGCGCCGCCACGAAACTCGACCACCGCGACACCAAGATCCAATGCACCGGTCCCCGTCGACCATGGAACCGACAGGCGCGAGATGTTGTCGAAGGCGCCGGCTGGAAAGTCGGCGAGCGGAATCGAGACCTCAAACCAACCGCTCGGACTCCCGCTCACATACGCGCCTAGTACGACGCCCGAGGATGTCGCATCGTTGGGCACGATGCGCAACTGGCTCCAGTCTGTTCCGCCAAAGTCATTCAGCAACAGGCGGAGATGAGTCTGGCCAGCAGCCGGCGAGATCTGTGGAGCCCAGAGATTTAGAGGATTGTGACCAAGCTTCATGTGCTGCCACTGACCACCCGCCGTGGTGACGCGGAGGTGGGTCGGGGCTTCCGACTGCGCCAGGGCCTGGCCGGCGAGAGCGGCCAGGCCAAAAAACAAAGACATCGCGATGAGGACCCGGCCGGCAGTCAAGATGACACCGGACCGACGTCCTCCCACAGGGGGCTCAGAAATAAAGGGCATGGGACACCTCCTGTGCTTCGCGACACCTGAGCGCCGTCGCGCAAGTGGCGACGACTGAAAGATTGATTGCGGAAACCGCCTCAGGTTCCTTGACCCGAGTGGCCAGGAACTCCCGACACGGCAGACCGCGATTAGGCTCGAATTCGAGATGGATCTCTGGATTTATCACGCCAATCGGGCGGACACAATGAGAGGCCATGTGCAGACGTGGCTCTGACTACCGTCGCACTGACCCCTGAATTTTCGGCCGATGCAAGATTTCGGAGGCGTACCGCCTAGGCGCTGGCGCGTCGAAAACCGTCAAGCCTCAGGTATCGCTTGCTACAAAAGAATCGTCGCAAAAGCGCACTTTTCTCTCTGGCGCGCGCTTTCACCCAAGCAAAATCGCCCCTCACGCGAAGCGGGCCTGCGCCATCAGCCTTTTTGATGATCGGCGACCAGCTGCTCGACGACGCTCGGATCGGCGAGGGTGCTCACGTCACCCAACTGGTCATATTCAGCCGCAGCGATCTTGCGCAGAATCCGTCGCATGATCTTGCCCGAGCGCGTCTTCGGCAGGCCCGGTGCGACCTGGATGCGGTCCGGAGTGGCGATTGGCCCGATGACCTTGCGCACCTGCTTCTTGAGCATGTCGGCGAGCTCGGCTGGATCGTCGGCTTCGTGATCATGACTGACGATCACGTACGCAAAGATGCCCTCGCCCTTGATCTCGTGTGGGAAGCCAACCACCGCTGCCTCGGCAACTGCTTCATGCTCGACCAACGCACTCTCTACCTCGGCCGTACCCATGCGATGACCGGAAACATTGAGCACGTCATCGACGCGACCGGTGATCCAGTAGTAGCCGTTCTCGTCTCGTCGACACCCGTCGCCGGTGAAGTAGTAGCCCGGGTAGGTCGAGAAGTAGACCTCTCGGAAGCGTTCGTGGTCGCCGTAGATAGTGCGCGCCTGGCCGGGCCATGAGCGCGCCATGCAGAGGTTGCCCGAAACGTCATTGCCGCTGATGATCTGTCCATCGGGATCCATCAAGACAGGTTCGATCCCCGGCAATGGCAAGGTGGCGGAGCCCGGTTCGAGTGGCGTCGCACCAGGCAACGGCGAAATCAAGATGCCGCCAGTCTCGGTCTGCCACCAGGTATCGACTACCGGGCAGCGCTCGTCCCCGACCACTCGCCAGTACCACTCCCACACTTCAGGGTTGATCGGTTCCCCGACGCTGCCGAGCACCTTGAGTGACTTGCGCGATGCAGCGGTGACGAATTTGTCGCCTTCGCGAGCAATGGCGCGCAGGGCGGTGGGTGCGGTGTAGAAGATGCTGACGGCAAGGTCATCGACCACCTGCCAGTAGCGCCCGGCATCTGGATACGTCGGTATTGACTCGAACATGACGGTGGTCGCACCGTTGGCAAGTGGCCCGTAGACGATGTAGCTGTGGCCCGTGATCCAACCGATGTCGGCGGCGCAGAAGTAGACGTCGTCGGCATGGTGATCAAAGACCATCTCGTGGGTGGCCGCGGTGTAGGTGAGGTAGCCGCCCGTCGTGTGCAAGACACCCTTGGGCTGGCCCGTCGAACCGGAGGTGTAGAGCACAAAGAGCGGTGCCTCAGCGTCCATCCAGACCGTCGGAGCGGTAGCGCGCTGCTTGGCCATCTCTGCTTCGAGAGCGAAATCGCGCCCCTCGCGCATCGGCACCTCGAGCTCCGTTCGGTGAACCACGAACATGCGCTCGACGACGTCGAGACCATCGACGGCTTCGTCTGAAATCTGCTTGAGCGGAATCTTCTTGCCGCCGCGCAAACCTTCATTGGCGGTCACCAGAACTTTGCACTCGGCATCAACAATTCGCTGCCGCAGGCTTTCTGCCGAAAAACCCGCAAAGACGACGGAGTGGATCGCGCCAATGCGCGCGCACGCGAGCATGGTGTAAGCCAGCTGCGGAACCATCGGTAGGTAGATGCACACTCGATCGCCGGCCTCGACGCCATGGGCGATCAGCACGTTGGCAAGCCGACACACCTCACGCTGCAACTCGAGATACGAAATGTGTTCGTACTCGCCAGGTTCGTCACATGCCCAAACAATCGCCGTTCGATCTGGAGTGGCCAGCGCATGACGGTCAACGCAGTTGTAGCAAGCGTTGAGCTTGCCGCCTTCGAACCACGCGAAGTCGGGCACCTCAAAGTCCCAACGCCCGGCATGCTCGGGTTTCTTGAACCAATCCAGCCGTTCAGCCTGCTCGAGCCAGAAGGCCTCCGACTCGTCGATCGAGCGCTGGTAGAGCTCGCGGTACTGCTCGATGCTCGCCACATGGGCGCGCTTCGCCACCTCGGGGGACACTGGAATCATCGCCTGCGCTCTCCAAAAGTTCTGTTCTTGGGAGCTCGCAGCTTAACCAAAGCCTCGAGAGCCGACAAAGCCTCGATCGACCTATCCGCCCTCTCAGGGGCCGGCGTCAGCGACAGCGTCCGACACGGTGCCTTCGAACTGACGGAAGTTGTCGCGAAACATCTGCGCCAGCTTCTCCGCCTGGGCGTCGTACTGAGCTGTGTCGGCCCAGGTGTTGCGGGGATCGAGCAGGTTCGAATCGACTCCCTCGATGGCCGTCGGCATAGCAAGGCCAAAGATCGGATGGCGGGTGGTTTGAACGCTTTCAAGCTCTCCCGACAAAGCCGCCTGGACGAGGCGACGGGTGGCGGCCAGCGAAATACGGTGACCGACCCCGTGCGGCCCAGCGGTCCAGCCGGTATTGATCAGGTAGACGTCCGCGTTGTGCGCTTTGACCTTCTCGCCCAGCAGCTTGGCGTAGACCCCCGGTGCGAGCGGCATGAAGGGTGCCCCGAAGCAGGCCGAAAACGTCGCTTGTGGTTCGGTGATTCCGCGCTCAGTGCCCGCGACCTTCGCGGTATAGCCCGACAGAAAGTGATACATCGCCTGGGCTTCGTCGAGAACGCTAATCGGGGGAAGCACGCCGAACGCGTCGCAAGTCAAGAAGATCACCTGCCGCGGATGGCCGGCGACCCCACCGAGATCGACTTTCTCGAGATGGGTGAGGGGATAACTCGAGCGGGTGTTCTCGGTGTAGCGATCGTCGTCGAGGTCGAGCGCACGAGTATCCGGATCCACAACGACATTCTCGAGCACTGTGCCGAAACTGCGGGTCGTCCCGAAGATCTCTGGCTCGCCCTCCGGATCGAGACGGATCACCTTGGCGTAGCAGCCGCCTTCGATGTTGAAGACGCCCTGGTCGCTCCAACCGTGTTCGTCGTCACCAATCAGGGTCCGGTCGGGGGCCGAAGACAACGTCGTCTTGCCGGTTCCCGAGAGGCCAAAGAAGAGAGCGACGTCGTCGTGACCTTCGCCGTAGTTGGCGCTGCAATGCATGCTCAGAACGTCGCGGTGAGGTAGCAACCAGTTCATCACGCTGAAAATGCTCTTCTTGATCTCGCCGGCGTACTCCGTACCACCGATCAAAACGAGGTGACGATCGAGGTCGAGAAGCACATACGTCGGACTGTTGAGCCCGAGGGCCTCGTGATCTGCACGCACGGACGGTGTGTCGATGACGGTGAAGTCGGGCTCGAAGTTGGCGAGCTTGGCCGAGTCTTCCTCGCGCAGGAACATGTTGTGAGCGAACAACGAATGCCATGCGTATTCCGTGAGCACGCGAACCTTGATGCGGTTGGCCGGATCGGCGCCTGCATACCCCTCAAAGACAAACATTTCGCGGCCCGCAACAAACGCTCGCACCTTTTCGAACTGGCTGTCGAAGGCAGCGGGGGTGCAGGGCTTGTTGACGGCTCCCCAATCGATACCGAGGCGGCCCGCCTCGTCGCTCTCGCGACGCACGATGAAGCGGTCGTTAGGGGAGCGACCAGTGTGCTCTCCGGTGGTCGCCGCGAGCGGTCCATTAGCGGCGAGGGTGGCTTCACCGCGGCGTATCGCGTGCTCGTAGAGAGCGGCCGGTGAGAGGTTGTGGTGGGTTCCCTCGGGATGAAAATCGAGGGTCTTCTTGGAGGGAGAGGCGAGGGCAGTCATCGCGGGCTCCTGCGGATCTAAGGCAATGAAAAGGGCCACCCAGATCCATTTCGAATCAGGGCACCCGAGGGCGCGCAGAGGATATCAGCGCTAATCGTTCGATGGGCTCTGCGCCGTGTCTCAAATTGCTCAAAAAGGCTTACGCGCGCGTGCCAGAACCGCCGCGGTCCGCGCCCGCACAAGCCGAGGTCATGCAGCGTCCGCTCGCAACGGCGGAAGCAAAACCGCGCGGCCGGCTCTCAGACTGCGGGGCCAAACTCCGATCCTGACGGCTTCGAATCGGGCCAATCCCAACGAGCCCTTTCGGCGCGCCTCAGAAATCATCACGGCACGGCTGAAATCCGCCTGGGCCCCATCGGTCATCTCACGCACTCCCTCTGATAACCTCCAGAAATGTGCGGAATCTCCGGAATCTACACCCTTGATGCAGCTGCCTCACAACCCGAGTACGCGCGCGCTGTCCAGGACATGGCACGTCTCATGGGACGTCGTGGCCCCGACGACGAGGGATTCTGGGCAGACCCGGACGGTCATCTGCAGCTGGGCTTCCGGCGCCTGGCAATTCTGGACCTCAGCAGCGCTGGCCATCAACCGATGGTTTCGTCCAACGACCAGGGCATTCTGGTCTTCAACGGCGAGATCTACAACTTTCAGGAACTGCGCGCCGAGCTGGAGGTCGCGGGCGTGCGCTTTCGGTCGCGCTCAGACTCCGAGGTCCTGCTCGAGGCCTTGACGCTGTGGCATCGCGATGCACTTCCCCGCCTCAACGGGATGTTCGCTTTCGCTTACTACAACCGCCGCAAATCGACCCTGCTTCTGGCGCGCGATCACGCGGGCATCAAGCCGCTCTACTACGCACGTCACCCGGCTAGCGGTGCGATCTCCTTCGCTTCCCAGTTCAACGCCTTGCTCCGCACCCCGGCACTTCCCGAACTCAAGCTCCGCCGTGACGTCCTGCGGGTCTACGTTCAGCTGCACCACATTCCGCCGCCACTCGGCCTCTTTGAACATACCTACCAGCTCGAGCCGGGGCACTTCCTCGAGGTCGATCAGACCGGCAAAACAACCGTCGCGCCGTGGTGGAGCCTGCCGCGACACCAGGAAGAGATCCCTGAAAGCGGCGATGAACTCGACGCAGTGCGCGAGGCGATCAGCAACGCCGTCCGCCGACAACTGGTTGCTGACGTGCCCGTGGGGGTCTTTCTTTCGGGAGGAGTCGACTCAACCCTGGTGAGTGCGTTCGCCCAGAAGAAGAGCCCAGCTGGCCTGCAGGCCTTCACCATCGGTAGCCCCGGGTGGACCCAGGACGAAGCGGCAGTCGCCGCCGACTTCGCCGACACACTCGAGCTCAACCACCTGATCGCCAACACCACGGATCAGGACCTCGACGCCGTTGTTTCAGACGCGATCGCGGCTCAGCACGAGCCCTTCGCCGATTTCTCGATCCTTCCCACCCTGATGGTCAGCCGACTGGCGCGCGACAAGGTCACCGTCTGCTTGAGCGGCGACGGTGGCGACGAGCTTTTCTACGGCTACGAGCGCCCGCTCTCGCTTTTGCGCAACGGCCGCGATTTTCGCTGGCCGCGCCCTGTCCGTCTCGCTCTCTACGCCGCAGGTCGCCACGGCCCTTTCCCGCGTCGATCCGAAGTGATCATCGCGCGCAGCCCGGCCGAGTACTACCTGGGGGTCAACTGCCGCCTTCGAACGCCGGAGCTTGCCCGGCTGTCACCTGACCTCGCCGCTCAGCGCTTGCCGGATGACTTCAAGACCTATGACTTCGACGGCTACCGGGACGAAAGAGACTTAGCGGTCTACGCCCGCGGTGCGGAGTACTACGGGCAAATGCAGCGTTGCCTGAAGAAGGTCGACATGGCTTCAATGCATCACAGCCTCGAAGTGCGTGTCCCGCTGCTCGATCGCGAGGTCGTCGATGCCAGCCTGGCGATCGATCCAATGAGGCACCTGCAAGGTGGTGTGCGCAAACATCTGCTGCGCTCGCTACTCGAGGAGCACATTCCAGCAGCGAAGATCCCGATCGCCAAGCGGGGTTTTGCCGTTCCGCTCGGCGAGTGGTTGAAAGGCCCCCTCCGCGAACGCGCTGAAGCGACACTCCTGGGCAGTGACCTGTTCCCTGGCGGTCTTTTTGAGCCCCGCGAGGTCCGTCGCTACTGGGAAGATCACGCCGCCGGAAGAACGACTGACAAATGGGGCTTGTGGACCTTGCTGTCGCTTCAATGGTGGGCCGACGAGCACCTGCCGGCGCCGGGGACAAGGTCATGAGGTCTCGCCCCACCAAGATTCTCTTCACCATTCCCAACTTCGACACCGCCGGGTCGGGTTGGGCGATGCTCAATATCGACCGGCGACTCGATCCCGAACGCTTCTCGCCCGCCGTCTGTGTCAGAAGACGAGGCGGCAACCTCGAGGACTACGTGGAGGAACTTGGGATCCCACTCCTGGTGGCTCCGACGAGCCTTCATCCCAAGCCCTATCTGTCGCTGCCCTGGCGGGTGCGCGAACGGGCGCGCCAGTTCCGAGAACACGGGTTCGATATCTGGCATTCGTTCCACTATGCCGACGACTACACCGAACCATTGATCGCCCGCGCTGCCGGCGCCCGATCCTGGGTGTTCACCAAGAAGAACATGGGCTGGGGCTCGAACGCCTGGAAGCTACGCAGCCTGTTCGCCAGCCAGATCGCGGCACAGAACCGCGAAATGTTGGATCGCGTCTTCGGTCCTCGACGCCTGCGCCGCAAGGTCATGTTGCTCGAACGCGGCGTCGAGACCGATCGATACCAGCCAGGGCAGCGCCTGTCTTCAGACTTCCGAGCGCCTCTGGGCATCAGCAACGACGCGGTCGTGTGTGTCTCTGTCGCCCAGCTCCTACCGCGCAAAGACCACCCTACAATCGTGCGCGCTCTGGCACACGTCCCGGATCTCCACCTGCTGCTCGCCGGGTCTGTCGGCGACGAGCCCTACGTCGAGGCGCTCAAGAAGGAGATCAACGAGCGCGGCCTGACTTCCAGGGTGCACTTTCTTGGACAGGTCGCTGACGTTCCCGCCCTGCTCGCCGAATGCGACATCTCGATTCTCGCCAGCGAATCAGAGGGCAGCCCAGTGGCCCTGCTCGAGGCCATGGCGGCAGGAAAAGCCTGCGTCACGACCGAGGTGGGAGGCTGCCAGGACATCGCCGGCGAGAACAGCGCGCTGCTTTTTCCGTTCGGCGACGACCAGGCCCTCGCCAACCACCTCGCGGCACTGGCTTCAAACGAGGATCTGCGGGTCGAAATCGGAAAGCGCGCACGCCAGCGCGTCCTGACCGAGTACTCGATCGAGCGCGAAGTCAGGCAGCACGAAGAACTCTACGCTCGCGCGCTGGGTCTGGCCTGAGCCCAGCACCTGCAGTCGATGCAGTGTGGGTGCAAAGGGAGGATGGCTCCTCGGGAGGGACTTGAACCCCCAACATTTCGGTTAACAGCCGAACGCTCTACCATTGAGCTACCGAGGAACGGACTTCTCTACCTATCGCCCCCAAAGGAGCGGCCGATACGGTATGTCGCCGAGCGTCGTCCTGTCAATCGACAAGAGGATCAAATACCGCATCCTGAGGGCGCCTACCCACCGGCGACGGCAGGTAGGGCTCCCCTGACTGGGGGCTCTCTTACGCTACCTACTCCGAAAAGGGCTTCAGCTGCCCGGCTCGTGACGGATGGCGCAGCTTGCGCAGCGCCTTGGACTCGATCTGCCTGATCCGCTCACGGGTGACGTTGAATGACCTGCCCACCTCTTCGAGGGTGTGCTCGGAGCCTTCTCCGACCCCGAAACGCATCCGCAAGACGAGCTCTTCGCGTGGCGTGAGGCTTCCCAGGACCCGACCGGTGGCGTCGGTCAGGTTCGACGAAACGACTGCATCCATCGGCGAAAGGGCGTTCTTGTCTTCGATGAAGTCCCCGAGGTGCGAATCTGCCTCTTCGCCAATGGGCGTCTCGAGGGAGATCGGCTCTTGCGCGATCTTCATGATCTTGCGCACCTTGGCGGCATCGAGGTCCATGCGCTCGCCGATTTCAGCTGGCGTCGGCTCACGGCCAAGCTCTTGCACCAGCGACCGGCTGGTACGAGTGAGCTTGTTGATCGTTTCGATCATGTGGACGGGAATGCGAATCGTGCGCGCCTGATCGGCAATGGCACGGGTGATCGCCTGACGAATCCACCAGGTGGCGTAGGTCGAGAATTTGTAACCACGACGGTACTCAAACTTCTCGACCGCCTTCATAAGGCCGATATTGCCTTCCTGAATCAGGTCAAGGAACTGGAGTCCACGGTTGGTGTACTTCTTGGCGATCGAAACCACCAGTCGAAGGTTGGCAACCACCAGCTCTTCCTTAGCGCGATCGCAGACCGCTTCGCCCTTGCGGATCTTTTTGAGCGTCGAACCGGCCTGCGCGCGCGTCGTTCCGTAGCGCTCTTCGAGTTCACGAATGCGCGTGCGGTAGCGCTCGATGCGACGGCGGTGGAGCGCTCGCAGTTCCTTGTTGGACTCGCTTTCGAGGGCCTGACGCGCACGACGGATGTCGCGGTCGAAACGCGAGAACTGCCGATCCATTTCGCGCAAGAAAGACGTCAGGCGGTTGCGAGTCTGGACGTTGAGGTCGATCGAGCGAATCGACTCGGTGATCTTTCCGACCTCGCGATCAATCTGGCGCTCGATCTCTGCGAAGCGATCGCCCCGCGGGCTGTAACGCTTCTGCTTGTTGCGCAGTTTCTCGATGGCACGTTGATGAACGCCGATGCTCTGGAAGATGCGCTGGTTGTTCTTGAAGCGCTCCTTGGCACGACCGTCTAGTTCGCCGAGGTCTTCTTCTTCGACCAGCTCGCGCGGCCGCTTGCGGTTCTGCTGCGCCAGTTCGTTGAGCTTGAGCAACTGGTCGAGGACCACCTTGTTGTCGCATAGCGCTTCGTAGACCATCCACTCGCCGGTTTCGATGCGCTGCGCAATCTCAACTTCGCCTTCACGATCGAGC